>PVIC010014599.1:0-36330 GCA_004025085.1 Thryonomys swinderianus | reverse complement strand
GGGAGGTTGGGGCATCTCATGAACAGTAGACAGAAGCAATACAAATGAAATAAGCTCTCGCTGGGTGTTTTTGTGCTTATAGATAAGAGCTGTGAGTCTAAAAAGTCTATGCTTAGCTTTCTAATATTCTACATTTGAAAGGCACAGTTCAAAACGTTTTAAAAATATATTTTAGCTATATCATGAATTAGCTACATATTACTATATTTTAAGACCAAATGAATTATAGAGTTAAACTATCCAACACTAAAATAATTAATCAAAATGAAACAAAAATTTTAAAAGGGCTGTAAGAACTGAAAGGTCATAAGAGTTCTGGGAAAATGAGAAAACATACATTAATCGGCGCCTATCACTAGAGTTGGTCATAAAAAGTCAAGGACGATTCACTTTGTCCTTAGGATAATGCTTTGGTGTCATCTTGTAGTCTTTCTGGTACTAATCTGGTAGCCATTAGCCAGCTGTGACTACTTAAATTGGTTGCACTGGATGGAACTCAAGGCTCAAGAGCTACCTGCAGCTGGTGGGCAGCACAGACATGGAACCCTCAGGCACCTTCGGCAGCTCAGCTCCTGGCAACGAGGACTTAAAACCCACATCGTCTGTTGTCACCTGAATAATACATATTGTTTACATGAGTGCCTCGGCGATGATACCTGGTATACATTGAAGGGTTTTTAAAAATGAGCCTGGAGGAGGGTCTCTATAGCTATTATCTTCTATGTAACTCTTCTCTTTGTGATAGCTATTTAAAATAATAGCCTTTCCATTGGCCAGTTATATTAATTTAAGGAAATTACTTCAAGTTAAGAGCCAAACTAGTGAATTTCTAAACACACCAAATGTTTACACATTTTCTGGGTGTCAACAGGTTCTGCTCCTTATGGATTCATAGCAGTAAAACGCTATAGTTTGTTGTTGTTATTTGATCCGGGAATTGACCTCAGGACCTTGCACTTACCTGGCAAGTACGGCCCTTCTAAGCTACAGCTCCCACACATCTTCGTTTATGTATCTTGACACCAGTGTTTAGGGCTGATTGGGTTTCTGGGTGCTTAGTGAACTTCATGAATTAACATTTCTATTCAGTCATGTATAGTGTGAAGCATACCATTTTTCACCTTTTTGCTCTAAACATAGGGCCTTTACACTGAGCTACATCCCCATCTTCTCGTTTTTTACTTTTGAAACAAGGGCTCATTAAGTTACACATACTGAGCTTGAACTTGCAATTCTACTCAGCCTCCCAGCGTGCAGGGATTACAGGTGTGTACAACACGACTGGCTCACCTTACTTCTTTCATATCTCCGTGTGTAAAAGTGTTTTGTTTCTGTGTCTTTCACAGGGACTTTTGCTTATATTTGCTTATACTTTCTCGCACTTGGATTTAATTATAAATACTTACACAATGTTTTCTCCAGGGTTTACATTATGTACTCATTAATTATGTCATAGAAAAACAGGATTATTAATTGTGTTTACAATAACAATAAAACAAAAATGTTTCAATATTCTGTTAGAATGTGTCCAAACACCATATGTACATATTTTTGTGAGTATATATTTAGTTGTTTTGTATAAGCATTACTTAGTTACCTTAGTTACAAATTGTTTGTTTAGGACACTCATGTACACATCATCCTATGAAAGAGAAATTCTGACAAGTGTATTTGTAAATAAAAATAAAGTGCTAGGGATACAGCTCAGGAATAGAGCATGTGCTTACTGAGCATTTGCAGGATTCAATGCTTGATCCTTAGCTAACTAAGTAAATAAATAGTAGGTAGCTGGCAGCACCATTTCCCCAAAGAATTAAGCAGGTTTAAATAGCAACAGTTATACTAATTCTATATACTGTAACTACAAGAGCAGTTGTAACATTGCAGGGTCAACATTTTTCAAAAGAATGTATTTCCTCCAGGCAGATGCAAAAATCCTTATGTGCACCTTTAATTGTGATATGGAAGTACAGGAGAAATCCAATGAAGAATCAGAATACAACAGAAAGCTATTTTAACTCAATGCTACTAACTGCATCAGGCTCTGGAGTTGAAATACACGTATTCGTTCCATTTTCTTTTGATTGTTATCCATTGGAGATAATGAATGAACATTGGTAAAACAGCATTCCTTGTATTAAAAATAAAATATTGATTACATTAATGGAATAATGACTTTGGATGAATATTTAAGGAACTGCATTTGCTGAAACAATCAATTGGTTAAGTGCTAATCAATAAGATTGGTTTGGGGAGTAATTATAATGGTACATTTTAAATTGAAGGAAGTACATCCAAATAAGTATATAAAATGTTTCAGTGCAATTTAAAAAAACCAATAAAATAATTACAACCACCCTTCTGAAAATGTACACTATTACCAGACTCTTAGAAGATCCCTGTTTTAGCCTCCTTGGCCAGTCCTAAGAAACACTACAGACTGAGTTGCTCAAACAACAGAGATTCATTTTCTCAGTGTACTGGAGGCTGAAGTCCAAGTTCAAGTTTGGATTCTTCTGAGACCTCTCCTTGGCTCTTAGATGGCTGCCTCTTTGCTGTGTCTTCATGTGATCTTTTGCATCTCAGTGTCCTAACTTTTCCTGTAAGTGTGCTGGCTGTACTGGGTTAGGACCTACCCATGCGACCCCGTTTTACTTTGGTTACCTCTTAAAAGTCCCTCATTCAACACAATCACGTTCCAAGAGGCTCAAGGTTGAGACTTCAACACGTGGATTTAGAATGGGGAATGCAGTTTAGGCCAGAACACCCCTTCACACTGAATTCCTCTGAGTCCCACTAGAGGTAGCCATCATCCTGAAGTTTCTGTTGCCTTTATCTGGATGCCATTTATAGGTTTATTACAAGTATATGTCTTTCTAAGCAATAGACTTTAATTTTATCCAGTTTTTGAATACCATACTTTTTCTCCTATGACTGGTTTCTTTTACTTGGTCTTCTGTTTGTAGGTTTATACATGTGGTTGTGGGCAGCTGGGGTCCACTTACTTGCATGACCTTGCAATACTGTATAAACAATTTACATAACCACTCTGCTACATATAGTCCTCAGGGGTATCATTCTAGTCACCCTCCTTTACACGGCTGTGCAAACTGGCAGCAGTGATGCTCTGCCATCTTTGGAACAGAGTCCCTGCATGCCGAGGTCTGCTTCAACTGTTTTCCAAAGCACAATTGTGTTACGTGCCCTCTGTTAGTGGATAAATGTTCCAACACTTCTTAGGCCGATGAATATCTGGAGACTTTTTTTTTTTTTTTTTGAGACAGGGTCTCACTTTGTAGTTCAGGCTGGTCCTGAGCTCACTATGTACCCATGCAAGCTTCGAACTCAGCAATCCTCCTGCTTCTGCCTCCCAAGCACTGGGATTACAGGCGTGAGCCACCACGCCTGGCACTGTGGTATGTGGTATTGACTGCTGGTGGGCGTGAGTCTCCATGCCCAGCATTGTATGTAGCTACTGGGATCGAACTCAGGGCCTTGTGCTTGCGAGGCAGGCGCCGGAACCACTGAGCTAACCCTCCAGCCGTGGAAAAAATTTTTAAAGAGTGATATAAAACCAAGCTGATGAGCGTCGAATTTTATCATAATTTTAATTTCTATTTCCCTCAGCAGGAGCAGGAAGAGTGTCTTGTTTTTGTAGGACATTAGATTTTCCTCTTTTGTGACCATCTGCCATAATTCTTTTAACCATTTGTTGTTTTTTCTTTCTGCTTCCACTGTTCATCTTGTTTTCACTAATTTATATTTCTTTCTCTCATGCTGGATGTTATTCCTTTGTCTGCTGCATACGTCACACTTTGTCCTCATTTGCGGCTTGTCTTTAGCTATTTCCTTTGTGCTCTAGAAAGTCCCACTGTAATAAAGTTCTTGATAGTTTAAACTTTTTGTGCTTCATGTGAAAAACACTTCCCTAATCCACGGTCGGAAGTCAGTCTATGATGCATCCTCTGCGTTGAGCTGCCCTTCTTTAACTTGTGTTCTTGGGGGCGTACCCAAGCACGAATGTCCGTGGTTTCGTCCATAATGGGTGTAAAATTCCTGGAATCTATAAATGCAGGGTGCTTCCTATTCTACCCCTGAAAATGAATGAAAGGAGGAACAGGACCCTCTTTTTGGCATTTGTTCATAAAAATGGCCAGTTTTCAATGACACGGACCCTGAACACAAAGTTGCTGTCACGCGGCTGCAGGATGGCACCAAGGCTGGCAGGAAGGAGGGACTGTGTGCTCCGTGGCCGCGTCCAGCCTCTGTGTCAGTCTTTACACACTGTGGGGGCGTCGCGAGCCAAAATCATTCCTCTGAACCACTGATACTGGAAGCTCACAGGGATTTGATTTTTCAAGCGGAACAACAGTATTAAAATATTGCCTTTGAGGGAACTCTGAAATAACTAGATCCCTCTCTGGCCCTAAATAAGCGCTTCAGACTACAGCCTGGGCATTCATGGGGCACGAGGGAGTCATTTATTGCTATGAATATTTAGAGGCAATCTTGATTACCACTTTAATATTAGTATAGTATTTCCTCAGCCTAGAAGAAACACACACCATGAAATTCAGAGAGGACAACACTGAATTAACTGCAGTATAACTTGGTAAATAACGAAGGTATCGACGCTCTTTTCTGGCATGTCCATGGTGAGACGTGCTGGTTATTAACATAAGTGATGATTTCTTTCCATGCGTTATTATTGTTTTTTTTTTTTTCCTGGCAGAAAACTGAAACTAGCAGGCAGCTTCTCAACATGTGCAGCGTGGCACATATTTTTCTTGACTAAAAACTGCTTTTGAAAGATAAATAATGTACTTTTAGGTTGTACGTGTGTTAAAGTGCGGGATTACTTGTAGCATGCAACCTTCTCACTGCACCCTAAGATACAACAACCCCACTATGTTGGGCTCATACCAAGAAAAGAGAGACGCAGGGTCTGCTCTGACCCAGGCAGGGCTCATGCTGCCCCCCTTGTGATTTCATCGCTACTGGTGTGGGCACTAATCCTTGATTATGCCTCCCTCCTGCGGTATCAGAGGCTGAATTCCGAACCTTCACCTTGAGCTACATCTCCACTCTTTTTTATTTTTTCTTTTGCGACAGGGTCCTGTTAAATAGCTAAACTGCCCAAGCTGGCCTGTGCACTGCAACCCTCCTACCTCAGCATCCCAGGGTGCTAGGATTACAGGCGTTCGCCACCACATTAGCTTCGTCCTTAAATTCACAGCAAACAATTCAGACTTCCGTTTTAGGTTTGTGCAGCCCTGGCCAGCGCATGCGTGGTCTCATATATCACCTAAGTAAAGTCTGCTCCCTCCTCTGAGCCCCACAGAACGGCAGTTCGCCGAGGGCTTATGGGAACCTGACGATCACAGCGGATTCTGAGACCCACGCCAGAGATCCGTTCTTGTCTCCGACTGCCAGGTTGGAAGACGGGAATGACGCCGTGACTTCACAGAAGTCGAGCTGGAAAACAGCGGGAAGCAGACCTCTCACCTGTAGCATATCGAAAATTCAGTTTTTACCTTCCCACCTCTCTCTCTCCGTCTCTCCCCATCCACAGGGAAGGCCGGGGGAACACTTCAGCTTAGTGAAGCTCTCTCCTGTGGCCCTTTATCGGTGTATTCAGACTAAAACTGGCCTCTACATCAAGGAGGGAGAGGGTCTGGGCTCTGTTCAGCCCTTGCCTCAGTTTCCCCTACTGCGCACCTGCTCATCAAGCTTTCAACTCGATGTCGAACTGAACAAGCTTCCAGGCCTCGGTGTCTGCTGGCCCTGGGCCCACGTGTCCCCCACGGGTGCCCCGCGCGGCCTCCTGCTGGTGCTCAGCCCGGATGTCCCGCCTCCGAGGGACCCTGATCATTCTAGTGGCGTCGTTTGCTCGCATTCACCAATATTTCGTCATCTGTGCTAATTCATTTGTGATTTTTATTTTACCTGTTCACAGTCGATTTCCTCCAGGAAAAGGGAAACTTTGTGGGGGGGGGGGGGCTCTGGTCAGCTCTGGTCAGCTCTGGCCATGTACACTCCCCGCACCCAGGGCAGGGCCCTGGACATCTGTGGGGGGAAGTGCAGCTGAGGAACGGGGCAGGTGGCAGAAGGACGCTGTCAGGAGAGAGGGGCGGCCTGAGACTGTAAGCTTCACCTCAGGAGGCGGAAGAGGGACCTGTGAACCCCTGTCACACAGTGTCCCCAAGCAGAGGGCTGCAGTCTTTCCTCCTCCGATCCCAGAGGCTGCCTGCCTGACCCTACACACCGATGCACAATGGGAACTAAGCAGTATGTCAAAGAAACCAGGCCTTTCAAAACGGGATTGTGCTGTGTTTTTGTGAGGTGAGGAGGTAGAGCTTGTTCTGGGAGCTCAATTCCTTCCTTCGCTTTTCTTCCCTGTGCCGGGGATTTCCTTCCCAGAGCCTGCACACATCAGGCAGACATCCCCTCACGGGGCCACACTCCAGCATGGGAGCTGAACGCTACGTTTACATGCGGACTCAGTGACATTCACTTCCAGCCTGGCTCCCGGCACAGAAGAGGACTCTGGGTCCTCCTGCTTATATCCTTGGGAACTCAGTGACAGAGAATCCAGAATAAGGTAAAAAGGCACAGATCAAGGGAGCAGGATCAATGTAAAATGCAAAGCAAGGGAAGGATGGGGCCCAGCGAATCAGAAGTCAGAGGTTTGTCACGATGAGGGCGATGCTGGGGAAGGCAGGGCACGGAGGCGTTCCGAGTCCATGCTCTCCGTCCCAGTGGCTCCTCGCTGGCCTTGGCTTGGGCCCTGGGCTCTTGCACTGGTGCTAACACAGTGGTCCCCGGGACAGGACGCTGTAGTGACTTGGGGGTAGGGAGGACAAGGCTGAGCAGCAAATGCGATGGCCTAGGGACAGTACAAGCTGCCCAGACAGTAGCTTAAGCAGAGACCACGTAGGGATAAGCGGCTAGGGGTCCGATCATGTGATGTTACACTGCTGAATGAGCCTCTAACTGGGATCGTGCTCATACTTTCTCTGCCCGCCTGTGGCTCCATGTCCTCAGACCTGTGGGGCCTCTCACCCTCGCCTATAGTCAGAGAGCTCTATCAGCAGCAAAGACAGACTTGCCCATCCAACTTGGCCACCTGCCGTGGCTCAGGAACATTCTGATGCCAGAGCGAGGAGGCCAGAGACCAGTGGCTGACGTGGGACTCGGCCCTCTCCTGGGGACTCGGCCTCCAAGGGACTCCTACCACCAAGGGCCCAGCAACCTGCATGAAAGAGGATCTGACCTAGTGTGAATATTGGGTGTCCGAGCTCCAGAACCTCTGCAAAGGAGGATTCTCCTGAGGAGTGTTCATAACACGAAGAGGCCTTGGCCAGGTACCGGGAGCCACAGTCATCGAAGCCCTTCAAACTGCCTCAGCAAGGCCGCTGAGCGCCTGATAGACTCGAGGCATGCCCTGGGTTTTGAGTTTACAGCAGTGGAATAATAATTCCTCCAAAATGATTACGAAGCAGTCATAATTTTAACCACAAAGAATTGTTATGTTTTATCCCGGAAAAATAACATTTTTTGTTTAAGAGACTGCACACTAGATGGGGACTCAGGGTAGAAGAGTGTTCACATGTGCACCCAGGGCTTGCAGGTCAGTCTTGCGCGGATGACCTGTGTTCTTACGAGGAAAATGAGGAAAACAGTGCTTTTCCTGTCCATATCAGAATAACAGGACTGGCAGATATCACAGAAATGTACCTCACTAAGCAAAAGAACTGTGGTTGTGCGGTTAGGTTAAGGCCCTTGAGATGTAGTCATTATTCTGAAATACTTGGATGGGCCCAATATCATTCCAGGGTCTTTTAAAGCAGTAAATCCTTCACTGTGGGAATCAAAGAGACAGCACAAGAGAAGAACCTGATCCACCTCGTCCTCTTCAGAGATGGACCAGGGACCCTGAGCCCAGGAATGGCCCTCACTTTATAGCTAGCAAAGAAACCCACAGACCTTGGACCTAGGACCAGAGACTTGAATTTTGCCATCATGTCAAATGAACAGAAAATGGGTCCTTCCCGACTACCTGCATCAAAGAAGGGAGTTCTGCCTGCTTTCACTTGAGATCCGGAGCAGACAGCCCCAACTCACCCGCTGGACTCCTGACCCTGAAAAGAGGGACATAATAAAACAGTATTGCTTTAAGCCACCTAAATCATGGTGATTTGTTATAGCAGCACTCAAAACCAGATATAATTAGGATGATCGCCATGAGATCCAAATGCTGAAATGTTTGTTTGGAAACCATCGTGCATGATAAAATGAAAGCACATACTCACTACTATAGAAATCCAATCACAAATGAAATTGTGGCTTCACAGCACGACATTTCACTTATTACTTATTGTCATGTACCTAAATTGCAGCCCTTTTGGAAAAGCTTTCTGAATTTAGATCTAAATGGGTATAATTAGTTTTTTTAAAAAAAATGATTTCAAAAAGCAATGCTATATGTTTATTCATTGAAAGCCTATTTATGAGCTAGCCACCGAGCTAGCCTTGGGTGGATAGCTCCAGACGAATTAGCTTTGCCCTTCTCCCATCTGGGAGATTATGTTCTGTAAAATGCCTATGACCATTATTATAGAAGCAGATAGTTTTTAAAATCCTGTGTGGAGGTGGTGCACAATATCTGAACGTACTTCATCTTGATGTGAAATATTTTAAAGGTAATATATTCTATGATGTGTTTACTGGTGTAATCAGGATATTAAACTATTAAAAAATAGCACAGAGCATTGCTTTTTTGGAACGGTTTGCCTCGCCTTATAAGACACAGCCAGCTGTAAAATAGCATACACTGTGTTTATTAACCAGAAAGCTTGGTTTCCAATTCAAAGTTCATTTATCTAACTAATTTGATGTCTGGAAACATTCATGTACCATTTTTTTCCTGCAACATCATTTCAAAACTGTCACTCAGAGGAAGTTAATAGCTTAAGTTGCTAGTTTGTTTGCATGCAAGCTGTCTTTTAGAGAGAATACCCTATTCACATGTTGTCTTAGAGCCATTTATAAAGCCGCACTGTAATCTCTTTCAAATAAACATTAGCAGAATATAATAAGCCCTTTAAAGAGTAATCCTGCTATCTGCTATCGATCACAACAGTACTGCCAAGTTGCTGTGGACTAAGTGAAGCCAAGTGCAAACAAGTTTTTCTATTATAAACAGAATTACAGCTAATTGCTAACTTTTTGTAAAAACCTCTTCAAATTGCACCACAAAAATTCCTGCTTCAAGCCACACAAAGATCTTGCAAGAAAAGTAACATTTCATGATGCTTAGATAAAAACTGAAGTAGGACTTTCACCAGTTTTTCTCTTCATTTGCCTGTCATGCTGTGTCCTGGGGCACTAAGCCTCAGGATCCGGAGGGAGATGGAGCAGGAAGAGAGGAAAGGGAGGAAGCTGGGGTGGAAAGTGTAGCTTCCACGGAGCTGAGAGTATGGAGCCTGAAAGAACAGTGGTTGGGCTGTGGTGGATGCAGTGCTGGTCCCGGTCTTGAGGACACAAGATTCAAAAAGCGCGAGAGAAGAGTTCAGCTCCTGTAAGTGATATGGCTACTTGTGAGACCCCGGAGAGCCACTGTGTGGAACCCCATGTCGCTGGATTTTGCAGTCCTGGTGAATATAGCTTTGCATCTCCAACCATCTCAGCTTTTGGACAGAGGGGTCCTCAATCAGTACACTTTGTTAAAGAGAACTGGGTTCTATCCTTCTTGTAAAATCATGAAGTCCGGTGATACTTATAGGAAGTTTTATCCTTTATGTGGAAGACCCTCATTTCCAAATCTTTAGCTCTCATCTCTCTTAAGCCCTGCGAGACTAGTCCAACACACATCTCTCCAGCAACACAAATGCTATAGTGTTGAGTGCCCTAGCATCTCGACAACTCCAAATGAAATCTCATCTGCTAGCTCCTTCTTTTTCCTACTGCCATCGGTTATGTTTGGGGGCCATATTGGTACCATCTCCTGAATTATCTCTTTATCTTAGCTGCATGGTAAATTAGTGGCTGAGTCCTACTGTCACCAGACAGGATCCTAGGAAATTTCCCCAAAGAGCAGACGAGGACCTCAACTTTCTCTGGGTAGGTTTTTCACACTTTGTCACCGAAAAGCCTTTCATGATGTGTCACTGTGAGGCACAGGCAGGTTTACTAGGCAGAGTTAGAAAGTAAGAAAAAGTAGGGGCAGGAGTTCAGGCTGAAGAACTGAATGGGACATATTCTTATGACATGGGTCAGACTGGCCTCATAACAAAGGAAAAAGACCAACTATTTATAGGAGTTGGGAGTGGAGTACAGTCTGGTTGATCATTATTTCAGTTCTGGTTTTGAAAGATAGTTCGAGGAGAAGTGTTCATCACTGAATCTGACCTCTATGTAACAATGAGAAATAGAGTAGAGGGGGCCAGTGGCACTGGTGGTAATAGACAAAAGATGTTAAAAACACATTGCCCATGGGTGGTCACTACACAGGAAAGGATTGTTCCTACTTGGGGCAGTCTTAGCTTTGGGGAGGCTATGCGATAGCCCAGGGTGACTGTAGGTTGAGGGTATGACTGGAGACCTCTGATATTGCTCTTAAAAATCTCTTAGTGTCTTCATTCTTGAGGGGAAATGGGATACGTTATGTAAACTTAGGGCAAATCAAACTTGCACTGCCAACTTTTAGACAGATGCTTCTAAATGATTAACATGCCTATCTGCAGTTAAGCAGGAATCAGGCCTACAGTTTTAAGATAATAAAGGAGACAGATAAAATAAATGCCAGGCTTTGATCTGCTTTTAGCTATTGCGGCATCTGTAGGCCCAAGTGGGGTGTCACTGTTTTGTTTTGTGTAGTAAAAGCAGTTTTTAAATCACCAAGTGCCTCAGAAGAAATCACAAATCACGCTTTTAGTGAGTAAGAGGTTAAGGGCCCAGGAATTTGTTTGTCCTCCGTCTCTCTGGTGGTCTCTGTGTCACTGTGATCCCTCCTCTAGAGTACCCCTGCGATTCTTTCAGTGCCTGCTGCAAGGCTCTCATCCTGCCTCTCTTCTAGCTATTCTCTCCTAATCAGTCCTATACAGAGGCTCTTCCACCTGTGATCAGGTTATGTCCACACTAAGTTATGAACGCCCTAGGTTGAAAATACGTTCACTATAACTAATCCAATGAAACTCACAGGTATGGGAGCCTTGAGTGCTTCCTCGCCTGCACGTTTGTGAGGTGACTAAGAGCTACAGCTCACAGCCCCTGCCCAGAGAAGAGGATGTCACATAAGGTCAGCCCAGGAAAAGAGCAAAGTTCAAACTTCCAAGTACGGTTCCTCCAGAACGTATGACGTGTTCACATTATTAGAAAATTGAAAAGTCTTAAGTCAAACCGTCCTATGTAAACACTGGCACATAGTTTTCCCAGAGCTCTTTTGGTAAGGCAAAACTCCCAACGGTCTTTCTCTGCTTCCTCTTGGTTCTAAAGCTCGGGTTCCTGAGTACTTTACATACTTCGGCCTTCCTTCTCTTCCTCCCGTTCAACTTAAAGTCCCAGAGCAAAGCGGGGTCCATTTCCTTGAGTGAGCCAGGGGGTGAACCTTCAAGGCTGGCGAGCCATGCAGTCCCAGTCACATCTCCTGCACAAAAGCGACACAGGCGGTATAACTGGGTGTGGCTGGTTCCCAATAAAACTCCATTTACAGACAATGAGGTCTAAATTTCATATCATTCTATGTCTCATTAAATAATATCCTGTTTTTTGATCTCTTCCCAAGCCTGTGGAAAAGGGAAGGAGAAAAGAAAAAACCTCACACTTGAGCG
This sequence comes from Thryonomys swinderianus, assembly GCA_004025085.1. Classification (NCBI taxonomy): domain Eukaryota; kingdom Metazoa; phylum Chordata; class Mammalia; order Rodentia; family Thryonomyidae; genus Thryonomys; species Thryonomys swinderianus. Next base: position 24,499 of record PVIC010014599.1, on the reverse strand, counting down.
AGCACCAAAATCACCTGGTGCGCTTGTTAAAACACGGACCGCGGGCCGGCCTGTGTCGTCCATTAGACTTCACTGCTGGCACCCAAGAGTCTGGAGAATCTCAGACAAATCTGAAGTGCAATTTCCTGGAAGGGTAACTATCAGAAAAAAGGCAAGCCTGGACCTGCGCTTTCTGACTGTCACAGCTGGCTAGGGTAACTGAGCCTGCCGTTCCTCCCGCCCCTGAAGCCCTGCTGTCTCCACGCGTGGAGTCGTCCCCAGGGCAAAGGCAACTGTCATCTTACGCTCGGGCCCCTTTATGTGCACTGACCCTGGCCTGGCCTCTAGCGGTATGAGTTTGCAATCCCCGGCCTAATGTCAGACAAGGTTGTACCATATAATTCAAAGTAACTAGAACCAAGGGTTTGGAATTTTCTCGTCACAAAGATAAATGTCTGAGATGACGAATAACCCAGTATCTGTATTTTGAGTTGACTGTCACATAGTATATACTTACATCAAAATATCACAATACACACTATACTCCACAGATATATATGTAATTATATCATTTACAAATAAATGTAAGAAAGTTAAATAAAACAGGATGAGAACATATATTTTACATAGACATGAAATGAATGAATGAGTATCCCATTCTCTCTTCACCTTTCCTTACATTTCCTGAATACTATCCATTCCTATGGGCCCCCGATTTTTTCCTGATGACACAGATTATTGAGGACCATGACATGTATAGGTTGGTGGGGGCCAGGCTACAGGTCCCACAGCCTGGAGGCCATTGTGACTTGCTTTAGGAATAGGAAAATAGGCATAAGGCTACACGTTTCCTGGCTATATAGGGAAAGCTCATAATCACAGCACTCTTAAGGCAAGATAACATCTGCCGAGGACAATGAGATAACAACAACAACAACAACAACAAAATACAGAAATCAAGGTCGGGGAAAGGACTTAACCCACAGTAACATGTTCCCTCTGTGTTGATTAACTTGTTCTTCATTTTTTGGTGCCTTATTCTTACTGCAGTAGCTGTTCCAGGAAAAGTACACTACCCTTCCCTTCTTTTTTTTTTTTTTTTTTTTGAGACAGGGTCTCGCTTTGTAGTTTAGGCTGGCCCTGAGCTCACTATGTAGCCCAGGCAAACCTGGAACTCAGCAATCCTCCTGTCTCTGCCTCCTGAGTGCTGGGGTAACAGGCGTGAGCCACCACGCCCGGCACTGTGGTATGTGGTATTGATGGCCGGTGGGCGTGAGTCACCATGCCCAGCACTGTCTGTGGTTACTGGGGATCGAACTCAGGATTTGCGCTTGCAAGGCAGGTGCTGGAACCACTGAGCTAAATCTCTGGCCCTACCCTTCCCTTCTTGCTGGCCAGTGAAAGCAAGTCAACTGTGGAGATGATGGAGTCTGTCACTAGAGGCAAGCTCCTCCCAGGCCCCTTCACCCTGGAGTATTGTCTCTGTCTTTATTCGCTGTCCTCCCCCACTACAGCAACTCAAGGGTCTGACCAGCCCCCAGCAAGAGTAGAACTCTTCTGCCCGCCTCCACTTTTTAAGATGAGTGGCCAGGTTCTGTCTGGAGAACGGTTAATTATGCTCATGGCTGTACTCTCACTGCACTCCACACTCCTTGAGGCCATAACCGACTCTGAGAATCCATCAAGCTGCCCTCAGCAATACTTTATTATATATAGAAAGTATAGCGTTGATGGTTTTTGAATTAACACTATCAATGTATTATGAAGTGTTCTCTCAACTCTTCATCAAATATTTACATGACATATATTGATACTGTGCTAAATGGAGGCTGTTTACCTTGATTGCCTAGCATGATCTTGGCTATAAAGTTCAGAGTCATTAATGTGTCTTTTCCTCACTTTCCTTCTCCTTGGTTCTTTCTGCCTTTTTTGTTTTCTCCTTTATCGTAGGACAGGGGATTGAATTCAGGACCTTTGCACTAAGTTACATACCCGGTCCTTCTTCATTTTGAGACAGGGTCTCCCAAACTGCTAAACTGCCCGGGCTGGGTTCAAACTTTTGATCCTGTTGCCTCAGGCTCCCTGAGTCCTACGATTCCAGGGATGAGCTGCCACATCTGGTGCAATGTATCTTCTTACACCGACAAATAAATATACTAGCTACTTGGTTTTGGATGCTGTATTAAAAATTAGGTATTTAAATTTACAAAGAGACAATGTCCAGATTAACCGAAAACGCCAGTTGAGTGATGGTGGCAAACATTTCAGAGATGAGTACTGAAACAGGAACCAAAGCACACTTACTTATTGCAAAGTGCCAAAAGTGCAATTAAACCTGAATTACTGAAGTTTTAATTTAATAAAAACTCATATGTTAGGAACTTTTGTCTTAAAAGAAAAGTAAATAACATGCATGCCACAGGCTCGCCACCACCGTTCTAGTCCTTTGTAAGGATGAGGTTAGAATGATCACATATGTGTGATTACCAAGTCCTTAGGCTATTTTGAGTTTCCCCAGATTGGCCCATTTGAAACTAACTCCCAGGAGTGGAAATGTAAAAGTATTGATGAGAAACCTCAAGGTAAACATGATGAGTGAGGATCACACTGGGATTTTGTTTCCCCCAGAGTCGGTACTGGTTTTGCTTTTGAGAGGACTGCTAGGGCTGCTCAGGGTTTCCTCCTTCCCCTTCAGAGAAAAGCATAGTGGGACTCCATTCCTAAGATGGACCTTATAAAAATGGTGCAAACCTAGCTAAAGCCTCAACTTAACTTGGTTGTAAAACTAAATAATGCCAAGTTGACAGAGAGAAAAACAGAAGAAGCAAGGAAGGTCACTAATAGATGCAACATATGGGAATGAATAATCTATAACTAATCATCAAGGTTTCTAATCAAATTTCATGTCAAAAATCTCTTTATTTTCTAGAAATAGAATGCCATACAGAATGTAGAGAAGATCCTCAATGAAAAAATATTGTCCTATTTTTCTGTTGGTCTGTATGAAATTCAACAGGTTCAAACTACTGTATGACCATCAAGGTGAAGTGAAAGGTTTCCCAGCTAATTCGTGATCAATAGAAAATTCAGGATTGAAGAAGGCTAAAAGTGGTGAATAAAACCCCTAAGTAGCTTCACAAGAAACCAGAACTTTTGTTTTTATGATAGCATTTTCTCCCTCTCCCAAAAGGAATTAGGATCACACAGACCTAGGGTCAAATCCAAGCTCTGTCACTTTTATCATGGTGACTGAGTCACTGTTAGCCTTTTTGAATCCCAGTTTCTTAGCCATAAATCATATGATCCAGGAAGATTCAATTGCACAGTTTATATCACTATATGAAAAGGGCTGGCACATAGCAAGTGAAGCAGTTAAAGTGATGGACAGTAAGGGCTATGCCATACTGCCACAGTCACTGGCCATAATTCTGTTCCTTTTATCAAAGAACACATTTTGTCCTCCAATCCAATGACACGCCTGTTCATGCATTCTAGTTTCTCTTTTCTTGCAAAGCAGAACACATTGCAAACACACACACACACATACACACACATTTCTGTTTTCCTGTGAGAACTGAGAAAAAGAATCACCCATAAGGACACCATTCAAGCTGTTAATCATGGTTATCTGAGTAAGAAAGGAAAGCTCAGTAAGTCTCTCTTCAGTAAGTCTAGAAGCCTTTATCACGTCAGCACAAAGACACACACACACACACACACACACACACACACACTGTCATGCCCCTATCTCACCTGTCTATTTTTTGGCCTATCCTGGAACAAAGGTGTCTCTTAAGAAAACCAAAATAAAACAAACAAAATCATGGGAGGTGGAGTGAACAGAAGGCAAACTCCTTTTGACAATCAAAATTACAAATAAACCACTGTGATAAGGTGTGGAGCCACAGATGAGCATACATACACCTGTAGGGTAAAGGCCGGATCTATGTGCTCGTCTGTGACAGCCACTGAAATTCCTGGCAAGTGCAGAACACAGACAGCAGGGGTGGGAGAGAACCGCGGCTTGTATCCATCCCCACCTGGGACCTCAGGGAAGGCTGCCGGGACACGTTTTTAAAGAAACATATTTATTTAAAAATATTTTAAAATAGAGTTACGAAGTCAAGCAAACCCATCATCCCCTCCCACAAACACATCTTTTGCGGGAACCACTGCCCCCCTCTGCCTTCAACTACTTTTTTCATGGTAGGTTTATGGGCCAATCATCATTCTGTACCCATTCTAGGACCACATCAGGGGCACAAGGCTCTTCTTTTTTTTTTTTTTTTTTTGCTTTTTGGAGACAGGGTCTCGCTTTGTAGTTCAGGCTGGCCCTGAGCTCACTATGGTGCCCAGGCAAGCCACAAGGCTCTTCTTTAAATGTAGCCCCTCTTAGAATGGCACAGATATGAGCCACCTCATTTAGAATTCACAGAGACCCTTTTTCCCCTTTGATCTCTACCTCAGGGGTCTGTAAATCCAGCCCCAGAGCATATTAGTTCATCTACTCTTATCCCAAGCTCTTTCTCACATGAACTTCTTTCTCTGATTTCCCCACCCTGGGCCTACTTCCCTAGCTTTTTATTGAACCACAGGACTTATCGTTTTACCTATGGATTTATCCTATGAGTTTTGACCCACAGGTCCAAATTACGGACAACTTTTAAAGTCATGATTATTTTAGTCAACCTGGTAGCTACCCAAGACTGTGTAAGGTTTATTAAAGTAAGATATGCTGGTGTTGGTGCAATGCCAAGGAATTGGCACTTTCACGCACAGCTGGTAAAAGTGTAAATTGGTGTAGCCTTCCATGAGGCAATCTGGAAACAGTTATCATACTTCTTAAAAATGCATATAGCTTTGATTCAACAATTTCACTCCTAAGAACTCATTGAGAGGAAATAACCAGAACAGTATGTACAGATACAAGCAGGAAGACACTCAGCATAATTCACAATGAAAAGCCAGAAAACACCTATATGTCTTCTGCAGGGAAATAGCTTAAAAAATGACATAAGAACCATATGATAAGATTTTTATGGTCATTAAACAGATGGTACCAGGATGGAGGAGTTCAGCTACCATTCAAGAAAATCTGAGTCATGTAAACTTATCCTTCTACTGAAAACAACTAGAATAGCTCAGGTAAATTTTTTTTATTGCTACATTATATATACACATCACAATTACACTCCACATTGAGAATTTGTACCAGTATATGACACAACTTAATTCTCATTTTTCTCCCTCCTCTCCCCACCCTACCTCCTCCCACCCTTATATACACAAGCATTCTTTTTTTAACATTGTTTTCTTTCTTCATTTTTTACCCCTAAGCCCCATTACTCTTTGAATATTTACTATTTCACAATATCAATCATGCATTCTAGAATACATTTATAACTTCAGAGAAAATATACAATATTTGCACATCTGTGACCTATTTATTTCACTTATGAGTATTTATTTCACTTATGAGTAAAATGACGTACCTAAAAGGACATCCATTTGAGTATAAATGATTCAGTCTCATCATTCTTTATGGCAGAGTAATACTCCATTTATTAAAAAAAACATATCTTCTTTATCCAGTCTAGAGTTGATGGGCATTTGGGTTGTTTCCAAGATTTAGCTATCACAAACTGAGCTATTATAAACATGGGTGCACATAAGTCACTGTGATAGGAATTTTGTAATTCTTTTGTGAATATCCCCAGCAGGGATATAGCAGGATCAAGTGGGACCTCTAATCCTAGTTTTTTGAGGAATCACCCCTGTGAGCTCCACTCCTGCTGGGTGAGTCTGGTTAAGTGCTGGTAAATATTTTAAAATTATTCTTAGGAGCAATTTCAAATTTCCAAAGTAATGAAGACTTCTAAATTCAGGTTAAAAAGAAGACAAAGTGTGACCACAGATTCTGGGGCTCTCTCTCCCACTTGAGAAATCTGTTTATTTTAGGAGAGGTGATTGAGAGGCAGAAACATCAGCAGAACTTTTGACAGACTCAGAAAGCTAAGGGTACAAGATTTGGACGAGAGAACCTGCTAAGAGGTAGTACTGACAACCTCTCACCCCAGGCTTTAGTAGGGATCTCAAAATACTGTACACTAGGAAAAGGGGCAATGAGAAGTGGATTGGCACTTGTATAGACTGAAACCACCTCATCCCTGTTTGAAAGTCACCCAGCTTAGGCGCCCACCCTGTAACATCACCCAGTGCCTCTTCAGTTTATATTTAAGCTCAGGATACACATTATCTATCAACCAACAGCCAACCAGTCATAAGTGGAAACCGAGAATATGAGATTTTAAAATGTAGGACAAACAACAGGCAATAGAAATTATCCTATAGGGAATGCAGTCGATGAAACCCAGAAATCGACTTCAAAAAGCTGTCCAAAGAATTTAAACAGCAGAAATTTCAACAGGGAAATCAGATCATGAGGAAATTATAAAACTAGAAAATGCAGCTCAGTGAATAGTATCAGTGATTATTTAAACATAGCCAAAGAGAGAAATTAAGTCTCATGGAAATACACCTGAAGAAGAAATTGTAAGATAGAAGCATAGCTAGATGAAAGGCTGGGGAATCTAGAAAAGGTCTTTAGAAACATAGGGAACATAGTGAGAGGTAAATGCGATCAGAGATCTGGAAGGAGTCAAGAGAAAACATGGTGGAAGCAATGTTTGGGGAGAAAAAAAAAATCAACTGAGGACTTTCAAAATTGGCTAAAGACAATAAATGGTACATTCTTAAAACCACAAATCCAAAGTTCCAGAAGTAAAACAGAAAGCTGTGTCTACTGGAATGACTATCAAACTGATGAAAGGCAGAGACAAAGACACAATACCCTACAAGAAGTAACAATAATTGGCAGATAATACACACAAGATGACATGTTTAAAGGAAATAATTGCTACCTGTCTATATCTCAGAAATACTTTTCAAAATTGAAGGTAAGATAGAGCTATTTTAGGTAAATAAAGGTCAACAGCAAATCACACTGAAAGGACAAAGAAGACTTTTCTTCAGGCAAGAGGAATATTATTTTATAGCTGCTTGAGATACAAGAGGTTTAAGGGTAAGATTAGTCAATAGAAACCTGTAAGTGAATAGCAAAGTCATGCTCCGAGACTAAAAAGAAAGAGAAGAGGTAATTAGAACCTATTAAGTGAGTTTGCAACATCTTCAGTGCCACACATATCCACTTCCACTTTCAGAGCTTTCGTTGCCAGTGACAGATTTCTGAACTGGAAAGAAGAAGGCTCCACCACCTGAGGCCTAACCGTCCTGCATGGAAACTCAGTCACTGGACATATACGGACAATTTTTTCAGGTTACATCCATTTCCTCATGTTCACTCATTTATTTACCAAGTCCACTGAGCATCCCTGTCAGGCCCTGTGCAGGGCCCTGTGGTCACAGAGATAAAAACATCCATTTTATAGACAAAAGGGGGAAACAAACTTCAGAGAAGGGAAGCAGCTTACACAAGGTCACCTGGCTTGTACGCTGCAGAATCAAACTCAGGGTCTATTTCCCTGCCTTGGACTTTTCATTAAGCAATTCTGATTCTCAATTTTAAAAGAATGCATATGAGTTTGCAGCTAGAATTTGTCTGTTACTCACTCTTTCTCTCTTTGGTTTTACTGCCTTCCCATTCAGCTTTCTCCTCTCATAACCATGTGTGACTGACAGCATCTTCAGTTCGTTCCTGTAACGCTCTTTCCTGTGCTTTGTGTCTTTCTCAGTTAAAATATCTTAAATCTGTACCTAAAATTTATACCTTACATTTCTTAAGATCTCTGCATGCAACATTCTACAGTTGGAAGAAGCCTAACATCGTTTAATGATGCCACCGAAATCACACACAGCTTCTGTCCTCTCATCCTGGCCAAGAGCTAGAGTCAGGGCCAAAGTCATGGCTCCCGTATGGCCCAGGAGAGAAGGAAGGGGCGCCTGCTTCACACGCCTTCTCCAGCCTGCCTTCTTCCCCCCTCCTAGGACATAGGTGCCGGTGCCCTGGTGATCCACACAGGACAGCGGCCAAGACCAATGCTATCCAGGGAGACCCTCTAGCCAGACCGCTCTTTCCTTCTTCTCATTAGCAAATTTATTCTCTCCAAACTTAAGCCGGTAATAAATTCTACATGTATCTGTATTGCCATTGAACATTTTGGAGGGGGAAAGTATTTCTACTGAGGAACAATCAATCACAAGTCTAGGCATATTATAGACAAGATACACTTTAATAATTTTAATTCAACAGTTCTGCTATTAGCAAAAAAGTCCAATTTTATTTACTGCAGAATATATTCACATAGGACCTTACTTTAAAAAAAAATAGCAAACACAAAAAACTGACCTGTCTGGAGAATAAAATTCCACGCAGAAAAAATGAAATAACCTCTAAAGCCCTGATACAAAAGTCTACACAGGTTTTTAACTCATATATGTCCATGGTTAGTATGGTTCCTATAAAGACATTGCTAGAATGTTCCATGAGAGACCAACATTCAGAGGAGACACAAAGGTATCTGTCGATAGGGCTTTCTGCTTTGCTAAATTAAACAGTATTTAAAACATGTAATTTTTTTTTTTGAGACAGGGTCTCGCTTTTGTAATTCAGGCTGGCCCTGAGCTCACTATGTAGCCCAGACAAACCTGGAACTCAGCAATCCTCCTGTCTCTGCCTCCCCCCACCCCGAGTGCTGGGATTATAGGCGTGAGCCACCACACCTGGCACAGTAAATATTTTAATAGATAGGTTGGAATCAGTGAGTTTAACCTGGGGCAGTTTTGCTCCCCAGGTATATTAATAGCTGGGGACATTCTTGGTAATCACAACAGGGTAGAGCTGCTACTGGTAGTTGGAGATTGGAAACCCGGGTTGCTGGTAACAGTCCAACAAATCACAGACCAACACCCTCCCTGCCTCCACCCACGCAGTAGGAAGACCCAGAGACCTACATGTTACCAGTGCCACAGATAAAAAAAACCCTGGCTTGCAGTTTTCCTTGCATAGTTATATTTAACCAGATGGTCTATAACTCAAGTACTAACAACCCACTGGTTTACATAGCTGCCATTCTTATTTTATTTATATATACAAGCAGATGTGTTATATTCTTTTGAAGACCACCTTTGAATGGGAAAATACTTGCCAAAATACAACTCCTTTGCCAAAACACAACCCCAGCACTGTGTCAAGGTAGTTGTAGTTTATTTGCCTCCAGACATGACCATACACTGGAAAGCAGGGCAATGTCTATTTAAGCTGGAAAGGTTTTCTGAAAGGGGTATATCTTCCGGTTCCATTTAAAGGAGAATCTTGCATGCTGACAGGAGGGAGGGAGAAGCTGTATGATGCTGGGTCAAATGCACAACTTGGAGGTAGGAAAAAGGAATGTGGGGACTGGGAGTATGGTGGTCAAAACTGCTGGGTTAGTGGGTTTGAGGAGGCGAGTGTATTTATATGAGGTCAAGGCTTACATAGGGTGTAACTTGCTGGGGAAAGCTCTGAAAACAACCATCAAAGGTTGTACTGACTCTTAAACAGTGAAAAGGCAGGAACTATCAGGAGTCCACTGAGAAATACTCCCATGAGAAAAACCACATTGGTCTACCCTCTTCTCATGCAAATTGCAAAGCTCAATCTTTGAAAACATTCGCATGTCTTCCTTAATTTGAAAGCATAGTTAATACCCTGCCCCCTTAAATCTTAGTTTATGCTCTGTGACTGGGATTTAATCACTTAATCTTTTTCAAATTTAAGAGGCATATCTGAGCAGCATGTATAATGACCATGGGACAGCATGAGGCACTTAAGAGAAATGTTAAGTCCAAATAGTGTACAAAAACATCCCGGTCTTATCTAACATTTCAACGTTCTCCGTTCTCCGGGGAAGTAACAATCTGTAGTGTGCTCTCCAGAGGGACTCTCAGGGTCATCCAATTTCAATGCTTAAATCAAATAATCATTTGGCTTAATTTTGTCATTCTTCCTCAACCCCCCCACCATGTGATCATCATTCCAAAGTATTCTTCCTGCTTCATCAAGTATATATATCTCTTTGGCAAGTTTTGAAAGTTAAAGCTTCTGTCTTCTCCAAGATGGGGGTTCATATTAAGTCTCACTCATTCTTGTTCTGATCACAGATGTGCTTCTAAATCAGTGTTTTTTTAGTGTCATCATCTCAAGGAGTTTGGGCTGACAGTGGAAAATCGGCTTTCTTTTACAAAGTAATTGGTCTTTTATGATATTTTGAACATGACAAATGAGTTTCAGCAAAAACAGAATTAATATGGGAAGAAAGAACACAAAGAGATGGAAAGAATTCATCCCTTGCATGAGGACCTGTAGATAATGACTAAGGGTCTAAGATACAGCAGAGTGAAAGGGGAGAGGGCGTGAAGAGTTTCAGAAGAGTTTTAAAAGCTCAGTTGTCTTCTGTCTAAAGCCAGTTTGTACTCAGTTGTTTTTAAAAAGGAAACCAAGAGTGGTAAGGATACTCCATTATGTTAAATTATAAATCGCCACTAAAACTATGACATTTAGAAAGAGAAGGGCTTGGGAAATAGGCTGTACATGTCACTATCAAAATGCATCTTTATAGCTGGGCGTGGTGGCTCACGCCTATCATCCCAGCACTCCGGAGGCAGAGGCAGGAGGATTGCTGAGTTCGAGGCTTGCCTGGGCTACATAGTGAGATCAGGGCCAGCCTGAACTACAAAGCGAGACCCTGTCTCAAAAAAAAAAAAAAAAAAAAGATGCAGCTTTATAGAATGGCAAATGCTGAGCTATACTCTTATTACTTTTAGTACAGTGAAATCCTTATTATTTCCCATTTCCACTAGTTGAGCACAAAAGCACGACACTAGAAAAGAACTGATTCCATCATAGGGGCAAAAGAAAGACGTAGCGGGGCTTTAAGACAAATTAGACATTAAGGAGAGAAATATATAAGCAAATGATGGAACAAAGTGGGAAACTGGGTACCTGAAAACTGTCCAGAGGAAAAATTAGAAACAACTGATTTAAATATTTAAAAATGTTTGGTAGGTTAATCATTTTTACAAATGTGAAACGAATGCTTCTTTAAGTACCATGTGCTCTACTGCTGTTTCAGGAAGTACAGATTTTTTCCCCCCACAGGCAGACTGGTAAATCTCCACCACAGTGAGCTTTTTATCATTTCAGTATTTTTAGCTGTTCATGCTGACCTGTGCATGTCAACCACTGCTGTACTGACACCATCCTCAAGCCAGGAAGGTGCAAGTATGTTTGTATGGCTTTTCTAAGCAAACTCTCATTTACCTTTTTATTTAGTGACTAGTGTGAACAGTTAAATAACCCTAAAAATCCAACAAGGAAGAGTAAGGTAACAGTGTATAGAGGGGCCCCAGGCCATTTGCCACAGCAACCCATCAAATTACTTTTGTTTTTTTTTTTTTGAGACAGGGTCTGGCTTTGTAGTTCAGGCTGGCCCTGAGCTCACTATGTAGCCCAGGCAAGCCTCGAACTCAGCAATCCTCCTGCCTCTGCCTCTTGAGTGAGTGCTGGGATTACAGGCATGAGCCACCACGCCTGGCCAAATTACCTATTTTTTAGAAGAGAAGATTCATGTGGAATACTTCCTCAAGGAGCTCACTTGGGACCACCAGAAAGTCTTACCTTACTTTTTTTCAAGACAGTCTCACTATATGCAGGCTTGTCTGTAGCTCATACTCAATCCACTTGCTTCAGTCCCCAAGTGTGAGGATTACAGGCATGTGCCATGATGCCTGGGTTTTACCTTCCTATCTTGTTAGTGTCTTTACTGTTTTCAGAAGAAGCCAAAGATACTTCAACAGTTTGTTTCTTCCTTTGTGCTACTCATTTATATACATGTTGCAAAGCTCAAACATCTTACTTTTTCTTAAAGCATCAACACTGTTACCTGTTAACATACACATCTATGTGGTCTTTATTTCTCTTCCTTTTTATGGTAATTTTTCTAAGTGTCAATTCCAAGTTGGCACTTTTCCTTACTTTGTGCCTTTTCAAGATTTCTATTTTCTTCTGACTAGCATACTTCTATTGAAAATCAACCATCAGTTTTAATTTTGCTCCTTTCAAAGTCTTTCTTCCTAAGAACATTGCAAAGATTTCTCTTCTGGATTTGATTGGCATCAGATTGATTATTAACTCACATGAGTTTTTCTTTGTGTTTTCCTAACAGGGGTCACTGAGCTTGCAGTTCTGAGTTGACTATTTTTCATCACTTTTGAAAATTTATCAGCCCCTCTCACTTCATGCATTTCTTCTACACCCATCTCTCTTCTTCCCTTATGAAATTCCAGTTACATGTAGACTCTTCTTTGTCCTCTCGCCTTTGCTCTGTGGTTGTTTTGTTCCCGTTCATTGTTCTTTCAGAATTTCATTTACGTTGGTCTTTATGATCACTCATTCTAACTTTTCCCCTTTCCATGATTACTAATATGTTGCATTTTTCAGTTACAGACTGTCAGTTTGATTGACCTTTGTTCATTTCTAGGCCCCTATGGAAATTCTGCATGGTTTTCACCATTTAGAATATTTTCATACCAGTTTTAATTATTAAGTTCTTCTCAACTAATCCTAAGGTGTATATCAGCTGCTACTTTGCTTTTATTTGTTTTCCTTGTCAGTTATAGTTTCTTACCTTTCTAAATGTGTCTTGTACCTTTCTTATACCAGACATTGTGTATGAAAATTCTATACAGGCTCTAGATGGTATCTCTTCATGCCAGAGAAAGTATGGCCTTCCATTTGTAGGTACATTATACCACGGGGGTTGGTCTCCCATTTGCTTAGAATTGAGACGCATCAGGTTGAGCTGTTTTTCTGGAAGCCTGAGTCTACGTCCAGTTAGTGTAATTACTTGGGGGTGAGCCTCCTAGGCTTTTGATTAATAGCTAGAGAGTCTCCACCTTCCAGTCTCAAAAAATTTTCTTTAGCCTTGTTGACCACACAATTTTATAATACAGCATAAGAAGAGCTGGTTTTATATTTGTTGCCAGTCCATTCCTCTCTCCTGACTGGGTCTCCTCAGTCCCTAGGAGAATGTGGAAATTTTCATTCTCCCTCTTATTTATCGCCTAGGCCTGTGAAACTATACCAGAACCCCTCTGTATATTTACACTAGTAATCCAAGTAACTTTTCAACACAACTCTTTTCTTTACAACTTTAAACATCACTATAGAAATCTTGCTTTTACTACTGACAACATTTTCGATAGCATAAAAACAAATTTCTACATAATCATTGTTTGAAATTAACTCAGTCTTTTTTTTTTAAAGACAGGGTCTCGCTTTATAGTTCAGGCTGGCCCTGAGCTCGCTCACTGCATATACCAGGCAAGCCATGAACTCAGCAAGTCTCCTGCCTCTGCCTCCCAAGTGCTAGGATTGAAGGTCTGACCCACCATGCCTGGCTAACTCAAATTTTGAATAAGCGCTATTTTCACTGTTTTTTCTATTTGAAGAAATGCCTTCAAGCTATGTCCTAAAAGCTTAAAAATATCCATTGCAAATTGCCTGGTGTGCTTTGTAGGGGATGACATCTGAACAGCCCTCCAACAGGGAGCCTTATTGTCTAGCAACTACAAATAACAGTTGTGACATGTCAAAGTCTCTTTAATAATTATATCCATCACCAAAGGTCAGATCTTATCATTTTCTAGTCCAAGAAGGAGCCTGTGTCAGCTGTCAGGGGAGCTCTCCTTGCTTAACTGAACAGATGCATTTATATGACTGAATAGACATTCTGCCCGTTTGCCCTCTGGTCTGCTATTACACAATAGCAGAATTCAAGGTTTTCTAGAAGTGGCAGGTCACATTTTCAGTTTTTGTGATTTTGGTTGTTTATGTCCTCTTTCCAGCACCAAGAATGGATATACAGCCCAAACTTGGCTAGTCTATTCCCCATCTTCTGGCTGTAATGGATCATTTAAAATGTAGACACATGACTGAACTCAAGATGAAGACTCAGTTTGAGGACTTTGTTGGAGGAAGAGGATTTTTGCAGAGTATGTGGCTCGGGAAGGATGCAAGACTCTTTAACTGTTGGTACCTTTCATCATCACTACAAAGGCAGCTTCTCTCTGAGAACAGGACCGAACAGAGAGGAGGCAAGAGGCAAAGAGTTAAAAACACTTGCGAACGTTGCTTACGTCCCTTGTGTCTGATGGGTACAAAGTAGTATATATTCTATAACTTTTCAATATTGTGAATAGGAAAAAAAATCCTTTCTTAACACATTTATTTAAGGTTCTGAAATTAGTAACCAAAACTAAATTTATTTATTAGGTAATTTCAATAATAGACTCTCATTCTCAGTGAGAATCTATTGAAAAGGAAAAGGCTAGAGTGGTGAGTTTAGTCCAGGGAACAGAGATAAAATAAAAGTGCTCCTATTACACTACACTAAGTGAGAATTTGTGCTTGGGAGCTGGCAATGTTACAAGGTAAATACGGACATTCATAACACACTCCACGGTGTAAAGCAGAGAAATTCCATTTGGGGAGCTAGAAGGTAGAGGAAATGATATAAGAAACAGACTGTGGTGACTGACAAAGTTGTAAATATATACTAGAACATCACAAAAGATCAGTATCGGAGGCAAGGACTCCCTGCCATGATAACAGAAGAGATAATTAAATCTTGGACTATGCTGGAAAAGGCCGGGGGTGGGGGGGAGAGAGACCAAAGACAGAACCTTGGGAATGGTCCAAATTTAGAAGACAAGTGGAAGAGAACAGGAGTGAAAAGAAGCTCATGTAATGATCAAAGAGGTGGAAGAATAAAAAAGGAAAACCCTGAAACCAAGAAATCCAGGAGCAACAGCTGCAAGGAAGAAAAGGAGAACGATAAACCATAAATGCAAAGAAATGGGGACTGAATGAAGGACAAGGGGTTATCGAGGCCATTGCTGACTTGGCCCAAAGGTCTCCCATGCAAGTGCGAGAGCAGAGCGGGGCTCAGACCACAGCAAAAGCAGATGCCAAGAGCACTTGGCTGCCTCTGGGGTGGAGCTTTGTGTTGAAATGGGGAGAAGAGCAGGCAAGTGTGGAAGCCTAGGTATTAACTTCAAAAAAGCATCACTGTATCCCTTTGGAGTGTAAATCAGCACTTGGGAAGGCATTTTCAGGATCAATCAAGATAGAAAAATTTAGTAAATAAAGTGATGAAGGTTACACTGGATACTCAGAAAATCATTGTCATCTCACATGTTTAGTATGAATGGGACAAAATGTGAAAATGAGCACTGTGGGAAGAATTACGTGCTTTTGCTGAGTAACTACTATGCAAAATGATACAACAGATTCTAAAGAAGTGGAGAAAAGGCTTCTGAATTCAGGTCATGCCCAGTCTCGGTAAGGCTCAGTGTAAGATTAGACTTCTAGGAAGCTGCCAGCTCTGCTTCTGAAGTATAACCCCCACCCACCCAAATCTTCTAGACTATGCTTATCATATGTATACACACAAAAACACACATGTACATGCATTCCAAAGGACAATCTTATACTCAAAAACTATTCATTGTTTTCTGAACCTCAAGTCCATCGGAGAATCCCATATTTATCAGGCAGCCTCACATTCTATCTATGTTTGCCAAGTGAACATAGAAATGTTACGGAGCTGTGGTGGAAGGAGGAGAGATCTGGGAGAGGACAGTTTTTCTTTCCAAACTCATTGCCCCTGAACTGAAGTGTTCTATGGATTAGCACCGTGCTTAAGGAAAAAAATAAACTTGGCAGAGTAGTAGAGACCATATGGCACATTAGAGAACCTATGTCTATCCTCTGCCTCCAATTCCTGCTGTAAAAGAGAATTTCCCAGGTGTAGGTACATCTACTGTTCCAATGAGGTGACTCTTTGTGGGTTTCTGGCTCAGGGCTGGTCACTAGAAAGACTAAACCATGATCAGATTCATTAGACACTTACGAACTTCAGCTCCAGCCCCATTTTCCAGCAGGAGAGAGGGTTGAAGATCAAGATAATAATCAATCCAGTGTATGCAATGAATTTTCCGCAAGAGTTCCCAAAGCAAATTATCTATCTATAGAGCTTCTGAGCTGCTGAAATGTTTGTGTGCCAGGAGGATGGAACAGACAGAAACTCCTATGCTTGGCACCCTTTCTGACCTTCTTCTGTTCATCTCTTCGTCTAGTCATTCACTTATATTCATTGTTAAATCTTTTATAATAATGAGGCAAATATAAATAAATCCTTCGCTGAGTTCCGTGAACCATCATAGGAAAATACTGAACATGGAAAAGAGGTTTGTGACTAAACTGAATAAAAGTGTGGGTAGCCAGGGATCCCCTCTTTGTGATGGCATCTGCGATGGGGAGGTTGGGCAGTCTTGTGGGACCCACCCCTTCACCTGTGAGGTCTGGGCTAACTCCAGGTAGTTCCAGAACTGAATTATAGGACACCCATCTATCATTTGCAAAGTTGGAGAACTGGTTCTTACAGGGGAAAATTATCAGAAGTGTGACCAGAAATAAAGTGAGACTAAAGGAAGGCATTTTTCTCATGTGACTCTACTTAGAGGACATGAACCCACAGCAGAAGATGAGCTGGGAGGCAAGACGGGTGAGAGAGGTCGTCCCACAGAGATACCATAACTCACCTCTCCATTATTTGGGACCTGCCCTTTCCAACCCTCAGGATTGCAAGCTCCCGGGTTAGAACCTGGCTGTGTTTCTGGATGAGCGTGATTAAATTTAGTTGGTTATTTCTTCTCCTCCACAAATCAAGTATGAAAGGAAAAGCCTGCATTCAGCCGGGTGGTCCCAGCCACGTGGCTAATGAGATTTGGAAGCCGTGGGTCACAGACACTGCGTGGGAGGGAAGGCTGCAGGCAGGAGGCAGGCACGCGGGAGGCCGCCGAGGAGAAGAGGAACTCACCCAGGCAGAAACTTCTGCTTAGGTTCTCATTCTCAACTCACGTAATTAAACATAAAATCCAAGCCAAACACGAGACCAAGATTACAGCTGCCTTTGTGAAGCACTCGGTCTGCTTATTGTTGTGGCCTTTGCCCTACTTTGGTAACAAACAACTCTCTTCTCCTATTAGACCGTAGTCCCATCAGATCTGTTGGCATCAGCACAGCCTTAGATCTGACAAACCAGAACTTGCTTTCCTCTCACCACAGGCCATGTGTATGTACACACATGTGTATGTATGTGCAGGGGCATCACCAAAGCTAAGTCTTCAGAGTCATATTTCTTCTTTTCTTTAATTTCCACAATACCCTGCTGCTTACACACACAAATTAACCACTTTCGTTCAAATTAAGACAACCTTTGAACTTGCTCCTTTGCTTACAGTTTCTGGGGAATGGGAATTGGAAACAGCTTGAGGAGTATACCTCGCGGGGATGCAGTCAGATCTCAGTGGGGACTACAGTTCCCAGCGGCTTCCGTGGAACAGGGACCCACTACAAGATGGTGCACTCACAGTTTACTGGCAATTGGTGTGGCTGTTGGCTGAAGGCCTCAGCTCTCCATACGACTCTCTCTACCTAGCTGCTAAAGTATCTTCCTGGTGTGGCAGCTGGCTCCCGCCAGCGAGGAACTCAAGCAGTCTAGGTGGCGAGCAGAAAGTGTAGTGTCTCTTATGCTTAACCTTGAGGTCAGAGACTTTTCCTTCAATGTGTTGAGACACAAGTCCATCCAGCTCGATGGAGGAGAAGGGGGCTGCTGAAGAGCAAAGGAAGCCTTGGAAGTGGTATCTCAAGGCCCTCAGATTCAACTTTGAACATTTTCAACCTTGAAAATGCAAAGTATGCTATGAGCAATGTCTCCTACCTGGAAAACAGATCTCATGAAGCACAGACAGAGGTGCAAGGAGACCACAGATAAGGGAGGGAAAGGCCAACATCCACCTCGTGGTGCTGACACAGCCATCCAAAGATCCACCCACCCAGCCACCGCTGCAAAAGATGATCACCAAAGGTTTGTCTCCCTCCTCCCGGGAGGGATGGTTCAGTTGGAGAGAAACAGACATTAAACAAGGACATAAGCAGATAAGGAAGAGGATGAGGCAGGGTGTGAAAGAAGCAGAGAATAATTAGAGCAACCATCTGAGAGCGCACCTGCTTTGCTGGTAGAATGAGGGACAGATGGAGACTGCCCTGAGGGGAGGAGGTTTTAAGGCAGAGGTGAGAAAGGGGTCATCCACCACCTTGCAAAATGGGTGGTGGAGGGATCAGACCACTCACCTTGTCCTGAGTAGCTTCGGGTGCAGGAACCACTGAGATGGGCCACCAGGCATGGGGCTGTGAGAGGAGCTGAGTGAGGGTGGGGAGAGAATTGAGCCTAGAGAGAGGGTCTGGAGCTGGCTCCCCACAAACAGGGGGCAAGAAATCAATTTGCTTGCTAGAGAGGAGATAGATGCTCCAGGTGAGGCCAGGCACAAAGCAGCTGGGCAGTATGGGGGCAAGGCATGGCGGGTGGGTGGGGCTGCAAAGGGAGCTTCAATGCAGAAGGCAAGATTCAGGGCTGCACGTTGAAGTCCAGCTGCCCTTGGCAACTTCACATCAACAGGGTCACATGTTAAAGAGCTTCTGCTTCTCATTGGGGACAACTTTGGAAGCTTCATGCATTCATAAGTTGGGACATACTTGAATCATTCAAGACATATGAATGCTTTTGAGGAAAATAAGTCATCTTTGTTAGCCTTGAACTAACTATATAGACCAAGGTGCCCTTGAACTCACAGTGATCTTCCTGCCTCAGTTGTCCAAATTATGGGATTAGATGTGTGCTACCCCATCTGGCTTAAGGAAGAAAGATATAATCGGGAG
Source organism: Thryonomys swinderianus (assembly GCA_004025085.1). NCBI lineage: Eukaryota > Metazoa > Chordata > Mammalia > Rodentia > Thryonomyidae > Thryonomys > Thryonomys swinderianus. Next base: position 5,682 of record PVIC010014599.1, on the reverse strand, counting down.
CTCATTGTTTATAACATTTCAATATTAACTCTTATTTCCAAACCTCCTCTAATAGTACAGTCTCCAGATATCATCTGACTACTATCCAGAGGCTCCCAGTTACTTTCAGAATAGAATTTGTAACTCCCTAGTGTGACATCCAAGACCTGGATCAGTGTGAAGATTCCATAGCCCAAACCCTAATGCTGACAGTAATGTAATACAAATAATATAAATACCTATAATATAAACTTCATAGTCATTTAAAGAAATGGAAAAAAGAAAAACCCTCCAGTCTCACACAGTGCACAAGTGATCCTGAGCCCCTAATCCTTTCTGTCTGAAGAGGAGGGGCTGGGCATTTCCATGGGCCCCTCCATCCACACCGACCCTAGGGGTTACACATGGGTCACATCCTCCCCATTTCACCCAGAAGGACAGAGTAAGGAAATACTAGCAGTAGCTGCTCAGGTCGGAGCTGCTTCAAATAAAGAGGTCAAATTAACTTGCTGTCACCGTCATAAGAATTTCTCTTCCGAGGAGTTGCCTCTGAGGTTAATGAACATAATGGACCTATTCCCGTGTGCATTGACATTCTCGGATTTAAAAATATAGGCAACTGCAACCAGTGAGATCTCACTGAAAAATGTATGTCTTGCCATTAAGTGTGTTTGTTTAATTAAAGATGTACATTTCCACAGCTTCTGAACATTTATTTTATAGGAGAAGATCTTTAATGCTTCTCCAACTCATTTCCCAACCTGCCAACTCTGCCTGCCAACTCTGTCCATGAAATCCTTCTGGTGCCAAAGATGTGTCTCCACAGTCCTGTCTGTCACAACCAGCACAAGTGCATCCTGTGTCCTGTAGGTGACTTCAGAGCAACTTTATCCTTTCTGACTAATGCTTCCTCCTAACCCTCTCTGGGAAGCTGAAAGACATGCTTTGAAAATCAGAGTATGCGTTCAACTCTGGCAGCTCGGAGGGTGACCACCAGTTTGTGTGTGCTTATTCCAGGAGTTTCCCATGGCAGCTGCCTTGCCAGAAATACTCCCAGACTGAACCAGACGAGGCTCAACACCTGCCAGCCGAACAGCAGGCTGGACAACCCCGCACCGCGGCTCTCCACCAAGCCTGTCCTGGAGCAGAACCTTCAAAATTTCCCTTCTAAGGCTGGGGGTGGAATGCTGGCAGAGCATTTGCCTGGCCCATGTCGGACCCTGGGTTCAATCGCCAGCCCCGTTCCATCCCTTTCCTTAAGAAAAAGAGGCAAGGAGGTCTACAGAACTGGATTCTTCACTTCCAGAGCAATCCCAGACGCGAAGCAGCCGACAGCAAACATCCACTCTCACAGCTCCCTTACTCATGAGGACATATCCAGGCAGGCTGCAGAGATCGGATGCATTCCCACACAGTCCTCTCCTAGGAGATCTGTCCGTGTCAAAGAACACTAAAACAGCAATCCCTTCTGGCAATGCAAACACATTCCTATCAGCTAAACAGGCAGGACCAAAGATTATGCGCCCCAGAGGTCTTGTTTTGAACTATAAAGGAAGGGGCTGGATTTCAAAGGCGCTATGACAGAATTCTCTCCCCCTGGTGGGCCCTTAACTCTCCCTTGTGTGTGTCCTCTGGGAGGAGTTAACAATTCCAAGGTTCTGTTTGAGCAGGCAGTAAAGGAGTTCTAAAGTGCAATTACCAGGTTTTATGCGTCTTTGCATAAGATATCTCTGGCAAAATATCTCTAGCACCTAGCTCAGGATTTGGCACACGATATTGTCTTAATAAATATTTGTCTGATTAAGCAAATACACAGAAAGAACTCGATAGAAAACTAGGATAACCTTCAACTGATGCTTTTCCCCTTGAAAAGTTATTAAAAATTTTTAGACAACGTCCCAGCTGGGCAGGGTTTGCAGGACTGAGCTCTGGGATGGAATACCCCACACCATGCCCTAAGTGTACGTGGGAAACTTGCTGAGGTATTCAATAAACATGTATTGGATGGAAAAACAGAGAAACTGTCGAAGATCTGAAACAGCATCTACCAACTGGAATAACGTGTTCTCTGATGCCAGACAAATGCATTTTAAGACATACACAGCATATTTCATTCTAATCATTTATGTTTACTTTATGTGTTTAGAAAACAAGTACATTAAGCATGCACAAGCTATTATGTACAGCTGCTTCCATAATTAGATTAGAATCATGTTGCTGAGTTACGGTGCTGAAGTTCGGGAAACAAGAATGAAAATAAGTCCCGTACATTGTCCATAAAGCAAAGTTAGGTCAAATGCTGGAAAGTTAGAAGTTAATTTGAAAAAGTAACATTTTTACAAATATAACCTTGATAACCCATCAATGCCGGGAAATAGTGTATGCACAATGCTTCTGAACTAGGGCCCATCCAATCATATATACTCAGAGATGTCCCCTTGGGGTGGCTGTTGGTAATGACAAGGAAGTGGACTCCATAGCCCCAGTCTAGTTAGCCTGTTCTATTACCAGCCGTCTTGGATTCATGACCAGGTCTCTAAATTATATGCTCACAGAATTAGTAAGTTCAAGCAAGAAGACCCTTAGTACCTTTTCTCAGTGCTTCTGCATATGAAAATAGTTACAACAGATGAATAAAGTCTCTTTTTGTTTGCCATTTTTAGGAGTAGGTCAAATTAATTTCAAATAATTATCTGAAAGCCAGCCTTGAGATATGGATCCCCTCAGCAAATGCAAAATGCCAGTTAGGTCAAAGATTGGAGAATTGGAAGTTCATTTGTAAAACTAACTTTTTTAGAGGAAAGAATTTAATGATTAAATTTGATTCCCAAGAACTGACTACTGAAAATCGCCCTTCTTTTTTTGACCTCTATGGCATGTACAGAATAAAACACCAGATTCCTGGAATGTTTTCTTTTACATAATTTCTATAATTAGTTATGTGAAAGTATATGGAGAGTGTCAGCTGTGTCCCAGTAAGCAAAATTTGTAATTTTTTCTTTTAAATCTCTATATTTCCTTCATAGAGAAGAATGAAATCATGGACGTCAGGAAAATGGATGTCTCTTTAATTTTAAGTGAAAGAAGACAGACACAGAACATTAAATATCACATAGTTTCTCTTATATGAGAAACACAAAAACCAAATTAATGAAAAAGTGAAATAAAAGACAGATGGTAGAACACAGAGGGGCAGAGAAAGGAGACAGAAGGGAGGAGAGGGGTAAAAGGCTAAAGAACATCAAAAAATTTCATATGTGGGTGTGTCAATTCCCCAGAATGAATGCAGCTCTCTTGTATGTGTCAACATACACTAACAAATTATTTTTTTAAAATTCAGGCAAAAGAAAATTCCTAACAAGACAGTTTGAAATAACTTACATAGCTACTTCGCCCTAAATAGAGAGGGACTATAACGCCTCCCATGCACGGCGTGGACTGTGGATAGTGACCTCCTTCAGAAGAACGTGGAATTTCACAGTGGACAATCCTGCAAAGCAAGATCCCACCCGCACCTACAGGGACCAGTGACGTGGATGGTGTGTGCCCGGAAGTAGAGTGATAAGAATGAATCTTTACCCTTGGTGGCCTTCCTCTCAAACAGAAAAGACAGTCATGGGGAAAATATCAGACAAATCTCAGCCGAAGAACAGCTGAGAAATTCCTGGTCATCAAAAGCAAGAGGAGCCTCAGAAAGTCTCACAGTCAAGAGGTTCCAAAGGAGACATGAGACTAAGTGGTATATGGGATCATGAATCGCCTCTTGAGAAAGAAAGAGCATATCAAGGGGAGAGTAAAGAAATCTGAGTGAGGTCTGGGTTTTAATTAATCATAAATTATTAGTATTGGTCCAGTAAGTGTGCCAAGAATAATCATAAGGTCAGATGTTAACAACTGAAAAAGTTAGCATGAGGTATATGGGAACTTTGTACTATATTTGCAATTTTTTTGGCAAATTTAAAACTACTCTTAAAGGTTTTTTTGTTTTGTTTTGTTTTCCTCTTACAAATCTAGCAAGAAAAGTCTTTGGGTGGGACGAAGACTGAATCAACTTTAATTCTTCTTTGTTCTAAATCTCTATGGGTTAGATTTCAGCAAAAAGATACAGTCTTGGGAGACAGACATTTTCTTTTGCCCATTTACATGTCATTCCCATGATGCATTCTCATTCCCATGATGCTGGTTGTGGCCTCCAAAAAAGGCAAAAATTGCTACTTAGGAAGGAGATGAAAACTCATCAATGTTACAGTCACTATGGTCCTCAAAATCTCAACATAACCCAACAAAACTTTATTCCTCAGTGCTTACCCTTGCTAGGAGGAAATTTTAATTTTATATGATTTAATTATTCTCTTTAGCCAAGGAACAGTGGAAATATATGGTTTTAAAACATCAGTGTCTACTACCAGGAACACATATTTGATGCTTCCAGAAACACATGTAACAAATGGGAGCATCATGAGCACATTAATACATATAATAAAATGTTTTTCCATGGATTCTCTACATTGGCATATGCTACAGTTATCTAATGACTCAGTATTTCATTGTTTGAGTTTTTATTTAGTTTTTTTTTTTTTTTAGATAGGATCTCACTTTGTAGTTCAGCCTGGTCTCGAACCCATGGCAATCCTCCTGCCTCTACCACTGCCTCCTAAGTGCTGGGATTACAGGCATGAGCCACTATACCTGGCCATTCAGTTGTTTTCTAAAGTATGCTTTTACATATTTAGCTGTAGGACTCTTGTGTTAGGCTAAAAATATTGAAAGAAAAGCATAGGAGGATTTTTGAAAACCCATGAACTTGAAATTTTCTTTAAACCAAACATCTTCATCAGCATTAGGACTGTTCATTAAGCAGTTATGATGGAACCATCCTTATTGATTGTTAAGGTGTGACTTCAGAGAAACTCCATGGTAACAAAGATGTCAGCTTTCTTAGCATTCTTGGGATATGAAGTTAAGAAATGCAACAATAATACACATTGGATTTCTTTGGGGGGGGCAAGTTCTTTAAAGCAAAATTTTAGTACCACAATTCTTTCAGAAGTTACATGCTCTTTTAAATGACTTTACACCCTCTAATCTATCTATTAAAACATTTCAGGCTAGAGAAGAAAAAATATGTGCACCTTTGCTACAATATACTATGTAAGAGTGATTGAAGAAGACCTGGTGTGGGTTATATGAAATATTCAATATTGTCTTTGCAGTTTGTCATTTAACCTAAATCGCTTCTGAAGTTTTGGCAAGATAAAAAACTTGTTTATGTTTAAAAATCCCTAGTCGTTAAGTCCTTATTTCAATTTATTACCAACTGTGAGTGTCTCAAGAGAAGGATGGGTCTTGCTCTTTTCTGCACCGTGGGAACTTGACCCAGGATCTGAGACACGGTGGGCCTTCATACGGCCTTGGACAAAGGAACAACCAAAAAACAGTTTGTTAAACTTCTTTTCTCCTGATGTTAAGCAATGAGATGCCCTGTGTGTCAGCCAAACATGCAAAGTGTTACCCAAGGAGCATTAAAAAAATTTATAATCTGTTGTTTAAAAAGATGCAAACCACTGTATCTTCTACCATATCCAAATTCCAATTATTTTAAAATATGATTCTTTTCAAAAGAAAAGGCAACTGATGTTGGAGGCTTATAAAAAAGTTGCAGGAATTGTAGGGAGAACTGGCTCGATGTTTTTTTTGTTTTTT
>PVIC010014598.1:0-36308 GCA_004025085.1 Thryonomys swinderianus | reverse complement strand
GAAGACACATGATACCATGAAAAAACATACAAATTAATAGGGACAAAATAATTTGCTTCTAAAGGATGGTGTTCATATCATTGGTCACCATCACAGAAGGTAGATAAATAATGTGTACAGCAAAGAGTTTATTCAATGAAAGCTTAGGGAATTTAAAATGCAAACACTATGTTAAGATCATGATCCCTTTTGAATTATTGGAGGTGACACTAAACATTTTATTGTGATAATTAAAATTGTTTCTTGTACAGATAAAATTGACCTTCAAAGTTCCTCATAATATTCTCTTCAACTACACCAGCTAAAATGATTTTTTTAAGAATTATTTTGGTACATTTTGGATATCCATAGAAATTACATTCATCGAGGGAATTTGTATCTATGCATGATACATCTTGTTTCTTCTTTTTTTACCTATTCTTCCCATTCTTCAACATATCTTCCCCTCCTTATCTGTAAAAGCTCTGTTTCCATCTTTTTCCTTTTAGTCTGTATTTTCCCGCAAGGAACAGTATTAAATCATTTCAGAAAGGAAGAAATATAATGGAAAGTAAATACAAGACTTTAAATATTGGGTCAGCTTCTACAAATCTTCATTGTAATTATTATCGAAAAATGAAATGCTGAATGATTCAAAAAAAATCCAATCATTTTTTATTGAACTGAAACAGAAAAATCTGATGTGCTTACAATATATTTCTAAATTAAAATAAAAATAACAAGATTGAAATTAGCATATAATTTTTAAATTGTTAACTATCCTACTTTCTTGTCAATAAGAAATAAATTTTAAGTAATAGTCAAAGGTTAGGGAAGAAAATTGAAGGATGTCTTCATTTCTCATTAACAACAGCATTAATCAGTAGTTAATTGTAATTATTTAGCCTGTAGAAAGAATGAAATTAGAATTAGAATTTGACTACAAGTTAAATAAACTGTTTTTCGTATTGATTGCAGCATTTTTGAGACAGGTATTCAATAGGGTTTGCTTAGCAAAATTTTAGTAGTGCTCAGTCAAAATGTTGAATAATAATTGAAGTCCATTCGTATGTCAAAGTTTGTATCTGTTCATTTTTACACATTATTATGCTTTAGCAACAGAGGATGATGGTGATATTGTTTCCTGACTACCAGTATATAATTAACACTGAATGTTTTGAGGAGTTGTAGAATATATTATCTGCCTATCATAATGAAATATGCTGATTCTCTCCTCTTGAATATGTTCTGTGATATTTTATTTAGAATCACTTGAAAATGGTGTGAATTCTTTGCACAGATTTAGGCAGTTTTGTTATGACTAGGTAGTTATTAACTCATTAAAGACCCAAATCTTGAATCTTATCAGTTTCAACTTCTACTTTGCATTTGAAGAACACTTTTTTTTGTGATTGCAGAGAGAAAATTAGAGATCAAACATTTTCTCAACAGAATGTCAGGAAATAAATACAAGCCCTCTTTCAAAATGTGCGGGCCAGAGGGTTAGCTCAGTGGTTCCGGCGCCTCCCTCGCAAGAGCAAGGTCCTGAATTCGATTCCCCGGTAACCACATACAATGCTGGGTGTGGAGACTCACGCCCACCAGCAATCAATACCACATACCACAGTGCCCGGTGTGGTGGCTCACGCTTGTAATCCCAGCACTCGGGAGGCAGAGACAGGAAGTTGCTGAGTTCGAGGCTTGCCTGGACTACATAGTGAGCTCAGAGCCAGCCTGCACTACAAAGCGAGACCCTGTCTCAAAAGGAAAAAAAAAAAAAAAAAAAATGTGAAGGTGCTAATAATATGGCATGTCTAAGTAGTGGTTGTAGGGTTTCATCTTTTTTCCTAGTAACAATATTTAGAACTTTGATATAATCATTTCTTAATAGAAATTGTTCATTGAAGATGCAACAACTGAATTTGCCATTCTTAAGCTTCCCTTTCATCAGTGCCTAAATTAACCGTACATTTTCTAAATCCTGTGTGCTCTGCAGTCAAATGCTAAATGTTATTAACCTCCCACAAATTGGATTCCTGATGAATCCATGTTCTTTTTTGAAACAGTGTCAATATGTCACCACAATGCTTCCAATGAGAATCCTCTAACAGTTCTGTGAAAGGGTCTAATCTTCTTGTTTTTTGCTTTTGATAATTCTAATGTCATCTTTATATGTTTAATGAAATAATCCTAAATAGGAACATATAATTGTTCTATATTAGAAAGATATGTACAACATATGTATTATATCTTATACCATATATGTATATATTATATATTTAGAGAATGTATATAGTGTATATACATACACATATATAATATAATGTATATATAATGTATGTATAAAACATACATATACATAATATATAATATAATGTATATGATATAAATTATAACATGTATACATGTATAAATATATACAAATATGATGCAAGATTAATGTCTATAATTTTTTCACAATTTTTTTCTACTCTTCCATAGACTCTTAAATGTTTGAAAATTATATTTATATTTATTTTATATTTTGGTTGCCTAGAAAAGAAAGTTGATCCATATATATAATCCTCTTTTAGCAGAATTAAAGTTTGCTCTAGCCCTTGATTTCAGTCCCCTCATGTGCTCTGTGCATTTCTTATTTGAAGTGCAACACGATTTTTAAAACTTCAACTATTATCACTAGTATTTGTCACAACAGTGGTGACGGTAAAGATTTCTTAAAATTATGATTTTTTTTCCAAATATTGATAAATGTCCTAGTTTCTATACATTTCTCTTTTCACTGTTACTCTTTGTTTCACTGGCAGTGAAACAAAGACCTTCAAGCATAAAATATTTAATGGTATTACTGGAAAAATAATACAATTGTTTTAACTGCAAAGTCAGTTATAGAAGTAAGGAAATAAAATAAGGGTTGGAAAAGTTGAGTTTTAAGTGTTATTTCAGGGCTGGAGATTTAGCTCAGTGGTTCTGGCATTTGCCTGACAAGCACAAGGTCCCAAGTTCAATCCCATGTACCATATACCGCAACACCAGGTGTGGTGGCTCATGCCTGTAATCCCAGCACTCAGGAGGCAGATGCAGGAGGATTTTTGTAAGTTTGAAGCAAATCTGGGCTACACAGTGAGTTCAAGGCCAATTTGAACTATAAACCAAAACCCTGTCTCAAAAAAAAAAAAAAAGTATTGTTTCAGGAAAGAGTTACAGGGTAATATATAAATGCATTTTTAAAATTGAATTCTTTATTGGCACATTTTATATACAACTCACAATCACAAACAACATTGGGGAATTGCTACCGGTATATGACAGAAGTTCATTCTCATTTTTACCCACATCCCTACCCACCCACAATCTCCCACCCCTTATAATCATGCACTTTCATTTTCTTTCCAAATCATACTTATTCTTTCTCTTCACTATGTTCCCACAAATAATTCCCTTTTGATATTTCCTATTTTACAAAAATTATCATACATTCTAGAACTAATTTACATCTACAGGTTCTCATACCAAAGAAAAGATCTGGTATTTGCATATCTGTGATCTATTTATTTCACTTATTAGTGTGTCCTCCAGGTGTATCCATTTGCACCTAAATGGATCAATCTTGTCATTCTTTATGGTAGAGTAATAGTCCATTTTATACAAAAAACACATCTTTATCCAGTCTCCAGTTGACGGGCATTTGGGTTGTTTCCAAGATTGGGCTACCAGAAACTGAGCTGCTATGAACAAGGGTGTATATATGTCTTTCCAATGTGATTTTAAAAATTCCTTTGGGTATATTCCTAGTGAGGGGATGGCAGGGTCAAATGTGACCTCTAGTCCTAGTTTTCTGAGGAATCTCCACACAGATCTCACAATGATTGCACAAGTCTACAATCCCACCAACAGTGGAGAAGGATTCCTTCCTCCCCACAGCCTCACCAGCATTTTTGTTGGTTGATTTTTGTAATAGCAGCCATTCTTCGTGGAGTGAGATGAAATCTGTGTTGTTTTCATCTGCATCTCTTGAATGACCAGTGATATTGAGCATTTCTTCATATGCTTCTTGGCTGCTTTGACTTCTGCCTCTGAGAAGTGTCTGTTCATTTCAGATGCCCATTTTTGAATTGGGTTTTTTTAATTTTTTAAGATATGAACCACCTGTGAGAAGAAAAAAGAGTAACCTCCAATCTAGGTGGGGGATTTAAAAAGTGGTTCTTAGGGAAAGTTGGAATGTCTGGATTGTAAGGAACTGGCGTAGAAGATTTAAATGAAGTTTGAGAGTAAACCTGTAGAAATCACCAAGGAAATCAGTCTACAAGGTCATTTATGCATAACATAAACCAAAATGTCACAAATTAGTGCACTTTAAATACAGTAGTTGATTTAAATTACTCCAAGTTATATATGTCTTGCCCAGCATGACAACACATTTCTGCAACTGTGTGATGTCATTCAAACTATAATGAATTGTTCTTTCATGCTTCTGAAGACACTAAAGACCAATCAAGGTGTCAGCATCTCCCAGTTCCTTCTAAAGGCTTCAGAGACTTCCTCCCACTTGTCAGCTTCTGGAGTTTCCCAGGAAGTCCTTGCTGTTCTTTGGCTTCTAGTTGTGTAGCTCCAGCCAGTGCGGTTTTCCTATGGTCTCTTCCTTCTGGCTCCGTTTCTCTTGCCTTCCCAAAGGAAACTTTTTCATTGACTTAAGGGCACTCAATCGGAACCTACATGACTTCCTCTTAACAGAACTAATTACATCAGAAGACTCCATCCCTAAAGCCGATTACCTTCTAAGGTTCCTGGCAGATACAAATTTTGGGAAGACAACGTTCAACCTATTATAGATGTAACTGTCAATGCTTATATATTAATAATTAACTACATGTAATATACATATGTTATGCATATGATTATTTGTGTCATACTGCTATTATAACATTTTTTGTTATATTAATGATTGGTCTTAGTCCACATGTTTTTGCAATTATAAACTGTATTCAATTATCTATTTAATAGCCACTTACTATGTGGCTAACAGGTGCTATGTTCTTTGTTAGACATTTAAGATAACACTGTAAAAGAAGACGAAGCAGGATGCAGTGGTAGATGTAAGCCTGTAAACACGCAACAATAACAAATGGAGATTTTATTGTTTGTATTATAAGTGATAAATTCCAAGTAGAAGAAACAACAAGAGGGAAAAGGACAGCTGTGCAATGCAGTCAGTTCTGATTACTGGATGCAACTCTGTATAGCAACAGTATAAGAGGAGAGTGATAAAAGTGATGGTAGGAAGAAATTCAACAACCCAACCTGCCACATATACACCCTCCTACACAAGTAGACAAGAAACATTTTAGATAGGAAAGAGTCACTGGAAGTTTATAAGCTGGATAAGAAAGAAATGTTGAAATAATTTGTGTTACAAATTTACATAAACATAATAATTAATTAGTTTGCCTTAACAGCAGCTCAGTTTGTCATAGCTAAACCTTGGAAACAACCTAAATGCCCTTCAACTCTAGATTGGATAAAGAAGATGTGTTTTTTAAAAAACAAAGTGGAGTATTACTCCACCATACAAAATGACAGGTTTGTTCATGCTTTTATTATGCAGTACTTAAATGCAGTACTACATTTTGTGAGGGTGTTTCCAAAAGGAATGATGAATTTCCTAGTTCAAGTCTGCACTCAGGCACCTACTCAAAGGTGGTTATGTACCTGGTAAGCTTTGTAGATTTGCTTGTAATATAGGATTTTATTTAAATTTATGTGCCTTAAATATACATTTAGACAATGAGGAAAATTAACATGTTGTTATCATTCCAGGTTATTGGATATGTCATCTCCCTAGACCATACCAGTATTGTTATGGGATCAAATCTAAAGTGGAATGATTTGATAATTTTTTCTTATCCTATAATACCATATTGTCTTATACAAAGTGTTAATGATACACACACACACACACAAATAAGTATAAAATCTCTCTATGCTTTGAGCTCTGTCTTCCAGCTGTCTTGCCAGTTTCTTTGAAGGACCTTGGTATAATAACAAAGTTATTTAAATGAACTGACTACAAAAAAATAAAGGATCTTTCCTCTGGGCTACAGATGGAAAGAGCAGTCAAAGTCAATACCTCAGGGAAAATTGTCAACAGGTACACATCAGAACTGGACAGCAGTAAAGAATCAATGCAGGGTTTTATGTAAAGACACTCAGAAACAGGACTACAAAACAGGAAATGTTCAGAAAATGAATTTTGTAATGAGGCTATAAGAGTGGCTATAACCTTCCAGATGGTTGATACCGGGAAGGCATGACCCAAGAGAGACATGCAATTGTGGAAACAATATGCATGGACCTTAACCAGCCTGTCAGATAGTACAGAACTTCTATGCAAACAATCCTACTAACCAGGAATCCAAGATGCACCTTTCTCTTTCTCTAGCTTCTAATATAACAGATTAGATTAAGGAATTTCTGAAAGCAGTGGGAAATTATAATAAGCAATAATAATTTTAGCACTGGAAACTACATTACATCACTAAGCTAGAAAGTGTTTTGTGTGTAGATGATAGATGTATTCTAAAGAAGAATAGTGCTTGAGACTGTAAATATCCAATACCGAGAATGTTTCTTTTGATGGAAGAATTGCTGGTAGGGTAAATAGTCATTTTAAAGGTTGAATCATTTAAAAGAGTCAGAATATGACTAGATTGAGATGCATAAAAGGGGACAGAGTTTTAAAGAAACAATAAAGACCAAGTTCATTATACTCTTCATGCAATCAGTCTTGGAACAGTGTTCCTTATTTTCTGTATCAACAAGCATTTGCACACTGGAATCCAGAGCTGAACCTGCTTTGGCAGGATTGATACTATAAAATGGCCAGTTTACTATCAAACTGTGATAATCTATGATTTTTTTGGTGTGTCATGGAAGACAATATTTTCTTTAAAAGTGAAAAGTTTGCATTATAGGAAAACTGAATTTCAAAAAGCATATATATATATCCTCTACATTAACTCCTGAATGGGATATGTAGGCTGAATGAAGTACAGCATGTATGTGTTGACTTACCTTTAGGGCTGGAGCATCACCATTCATGTTTAATAATGTAAAGACATTTCTTAAACTTCTTTCACCATATGACCAAAAATGTATTTCAGAAATTTGGAGAAGAAAGATAGAAAAAAACATTATAATTAGAGAACAGAATCTCAGGTTTGCTCACATTCTCTTGGTTTATTTATAAAGATTTTGACATTTGTAGTTAGCTTCATTTACTTTTGCATAGTCCTTAACCATTCTTCTTGTCATTATCCTTAAAATTAATTACAAGAGTATTTTATACCATGAGAAAATCGGTACTCAAAGGGAAAAAAAAAACTCACAACTTTGGAGGCACATCAAGGAACAGGATACAGTTGACTGAGATCCAACCAGCCAGAGCTAGAAAATATGAATAATAAAACAAATAATATAGTACTGGATTATAACTCAAAACCAAAAAAAAAATGAGACTACATTGATATGAATGACTGAATAAAAAATAATTGAACTGGGGGAAACAGACAATCATCTCATGTAGGAGACCAAATACTGTCTGAAGATACTCTCCCCTAAGGAAGGGCAGCCTAAGAGCTTTCTCCTTCAGTATGTGCTGCACACAAGTGCCCTTCTACTGTAGAAGACACTGTCTAAGTGGCCATAAATAGAGTAACTTTGTGCAATCTGGCCTGGTCTGGTTACCGTGCCATCTCCGTCATCCAAGAGGCTCGGGACGGTGAGTGGGGATGTGGAATTACAACACCCAGATGCCGTGTTGGCTGAGAAGCTTCTTTATTTTTGGAAGTTACAGGCATTCACACAGGGCGCTTTGGGATGTGATTGGATGAGAAGGAGGGAGCCGTGCTCATGGCTGGATGTGATTAGGCACAAGGGTGGAAGCAGCATTTAGCAATGTATGATTGGTCTGTGCCATCTGCATCGCCTGCGTCACTTGTCACCTGTGTCACCTTGCATTTGTGCATCACTATGGTTTCTTAAAGGGGCATGGTGTCTTTTCATCCACAGGGGGGGAGGTGGAGGGAGAGAGAGAGAGAGAGAGAGAGAGAGAGAGAGAGAGAGAGAGAGAGAGAGAGAGAGAGAGAGAGAGAGAGAGGAGAATAAGTGGAAGCAGCTTTTAGCTTTGGCCACAACTTTGCAGTGTAGAAACAGCCCAAAGCAGGTGATCAGGGTTAACAATAGTAGTATAATGTTCTTATAAGACTACATGCCCTTGATGTGATGGTGTGAAATAGCAATTTATGTCTGTGGTGTTCTGCCCCAAACAGATAGCTGGAGTCTAATAATGAAAAGAATTAGACAAATCCCACTTGAAGTTATTATGTGATATATTTAATAATTATTCTTCACAACTGTCAAGGTTCTCAAAAACTGATTCAATCAAGAGTAACCTAAGGGCACATGATGACTAAAAGTAATGGTGTCTTGGATGTAATAGTTTAGAAAGACATAACATAGGAACTATAAAAAGACTTGGGTTCCAGTTCATAATTACATATAAATATTTGCTCACCAATTGTAAAAAAATTAACCACATTCATTTAGAATGGTAGTAACAGTGAAACTGGGGAGAAGATACATAAAACCTTCTTTAATATATTTGTGATTTTTGTGGAAATCTAGCATTATTCTAAAATAAGCAAGTTTATTTAACAGCCCCTTTTTTATCATTCTGAGACACGACTGCTTCGATAAATCTGGCTCATGGCTCAGCCAGTGAGTGAGAATATGACACAGGCTTTACTCATTTGATCGCTGTCTCTTGTACAAGCTCAGTGATTGGTACAGACATGGGCATCTAACCCAAACTATTCCAAGTCATGTAAACTCTCAAATGCTTTTTAAAGGGATCAAAAGGTAAAGTATCCTATTATTCCTTCCCAGACTTTGAGTTTGTGCAGTTGGGCCTGGAACCACTGGCAGAAGCTGATTTAAGATGGGTTACAAAATTAAGGGAGTAATTTAGAGATTCTGGACCAATTCTTTTTTTCTATCTTATTCTTAATTTTAATTTTTATTAATACCTGCTTGGAGTATGAAATGAGCACATCTATTTTGGTCAATGGGTAGTTAATACATGTTCAAATCACATCCTAGTACTTTTATCACCCCTCCCTTCCCTCTTTTTCTTCTCCTCTTCTTTTTTCCCTTGTTCTTCTTCCTATATGCACAAGATCTGTTTTCTATTATCTAGCTTTTATTTTGCTCTTTATTTTATGTATACTTCAGATTTCTCACATAGGAAAAACTATACAATATTTAGGCTTTTGTGTGTGATTTATTCATTTAACATTATGATCTCAAGTTGCACACATTTTCCTACAAATAATTCTCATTTATATTTTTTATAGCACAGCTGTAGTCCCTTGTGTGTAAACCCCAAAGTTTTTATTCATTCATCTGCTAATGGACACATAGGCTGATAGGACATATAGGCTTCTATCATTAATTGTGCTTCTATGAATATAGCTATGCATATATCACTGCAATATGATGCCTTTACATTTTTTTTGAGATAGGGTTTCACTTTGTAGTTCAGGCTGGCCCTCAGCTCACTATGTAGCCCAGGCAAGCCTGGAACTCAGCAATCCTCCCGACTCTGCCTCCTGAGTGCTCGGATGACAGGTGTGAGCCACCACGCCTGGCACTGTGGTATGTGGTATTGATTGCTGGTGGGCGTGAGTTACCATGCCCAGCATTGTATGTGATTACTGAGGATCGAACTCAGGACCTTGAGTGTGTGAGGCAGGCGCTGGAACCACTGAGCTAAATCTCTGGCCCTACATCTTTTGATTATGTATAAAAAAGAAGAAAGCACAAGTCAAATGGAATTTTTTTAATCTTTTTTTTCTTTCAGGAAACTCCAGGTGTAAGAACAAATCGGAAGACATCACAATCCTGAACTTCAAGTTATATTGCAAAATTACAGTGAAAAAACCAGCACAGACCTGACATTAAAACAGAACAGCATAGAGAATACAGAGACATCCCAGACATTCATTCCTTGACAAAAAGCCTATAATTAAGCTGGAGGAAAAATAGCATATTTAGTAAACATAGCTGGGAAAACTGGCTATTCATGTGCAAAGACTGAACCTAGATTCATATCACTCACCCTGTATGGAACTAAAGTCAAAATAGATCACAAGTCTTAATGAAAATTAAAACAATCTTTTTGGAGAAAAGAGATAAAGTTCTTGAAGTGGTAGGCATTGACAAGGACTTTTTGACAGAAAACCAACTGTACAAGAAATAACATCAAGAATAACAATCATGAGTACATTAAATTTAAAGCTTCTGCAAAGCAAAGGATGAAATCAACAGAGTGAAGAGATGGCCTACAGAACAGGGAAATAAGTTTGCCAGTTAACTTCTGGAATGTACAAGGAACTAAATAAAATCAGCACCACCCCCCAAAAAAATAAAAGAGTCAAAAACTGGGCAATTGAAATGAATAGATATTCTCAGGAGAAGTACAAATGACCAATGAATATTTTTTAAAAGTCCAATATCAATGGCCATTTGACAAATGTAAATTAAAATACGACCCAATCCAATATTAACCACACTGAGTTCCTGAATTTACTCATAGCGCCCTGATGTTTGCATGAGCCAATGAAGTCTTCCTTTTGTTAAAGTCAGTTGGACTTATAGCCCTCTGACCAAACAGTGTGATTCAAAGTGATATAATGCAGATGAGAAAAAGTGGTTAATTTTCTGGGAAGCACAGAGTTTCCAAGAAAATTTTTAAATTGAGTTTATTGGTACATTGTATGTATACATTATGATCATGATTTTCATTGAGAATTTGTACCTGCACATGATATATCTTGATTCTTATTTTTTCCCATTCCCCTGCCCTCCTTTCTGTCCCTACACTCCCTGTATTCATAAGACTTTGTTCCTATTTTTCTTTCTTTTTACCTTCAATTTTTTTTTCTTTTCCTTCTTTGGTCTCCTCAGGTCCCCTTCCCCTTTAACAATAGAATTCAATTAATACTAACACTCAATACCTGATAAAACATGGCTGTCTATTTACTGGAGAGATATGTCTCTATAATGAATGGACTGAAAATATTATAGGCCATATATCTTTCATTTACTTTTATATAATCTTAAATATTTAGTCAGTACTTACCATATATATATAAGTTTACCAATGCTGTTCTAGCTCAAGACTATAGTAAACTGTAGTAAACAAAGATGGACAAGGTTTTTTATTACAAGAAAATTCAAAATTCAAAGATAAAGTAACAGAAAAATATGTAACTAGTGAAATGACCTGAGTAGCATGGAAGACAAAGTGTAGGGCTACAGACCTGCAGGACAGGATGGAAGAAGAATGTTTCAAAGATGCCCAGGAAGAAACATCACCATCAAAGGCCATTGCTCCAAAGGCTTTCAGTGTAATATGATGATGTCATGTTAATATTATGTGCCCACCTGGATGGGCCATATGTTCATATAATTTATTCAATCACTTTTCTGAATATTTTCCTGAAGATATATTTTAGATGAAATTAAATTTAAATTGGTTGACTTAGTTTATCCAAATAGAT
This sequence comes from Thryonomys swinderianus, assembly GCA_004025085.1. Lineage (NCBI taxonomy): Eukaryota > Metazoa > Chordata > Mammalia > Rodentia > Thryonomyidae > Thryonomys > Thryonomys swinderianus. The sequence goes on along the minus strand of PVIC010014598.1, from coordinate 24,714 downwards.
TACCCTCCTGAATGTTGAATATGGGGTGGGGGTCATCTACTACATTGAATGCATTAAAGATTGGTGTCACCTTAAGCAAGAAGGAATCCTGGCTGGATTCCTTGGAACTAACAATTATCCTGCTTCTCTGAATTTTCAGTTTGTTGGCCTCACCCACAGATTTTAGACTTGTGCCTCCATGATAACGGAAACAAATTCCTTGTTAAAATATTTTTCTCTGTGTCTGTGTCTCTGTCTCTCTGCCCTACATATCCTGCTAGTTCTTCTTACTTGAGAACCATGACTAATGCTGGAGGGGTTTTGATGAATTCAGGAAAAGCAATGAAGTCCAAGTGTGCTGGGGCAAAGTGAACAGGAGTGAGAAGGCAGAGTGAGTGACAGATGATGTGTATATTATTACTTTACTCATACCATTTGCATTTTAGGATGAAGGTAAGTCATTCAGAAAATTGGTAATTGCTACACACACATACTTTTCCTTGTGATTATAAATCATGTTTTCTTTTCCATAAACCTTCATTTATGATGGTTTCTATGATAAAATATTCATATTGTTTCTACATTTCACAATTAAGTGTGACTCTAGCAATGATAAAATCACGAATTAATTTGTAAAATAAATTGTTAAATTAAATTTGCTTGAAAATAATATAAAAGTGAAAAAAACAGGATCGTGTAATAAATAAACCAAATACCCCACCCAATAACCAAATAATACAACAACAAAACCAACAACAATAAGACTTTCCAACTATTTTTCTGGCCTTTGGAAAATATATCCTACAAAATTAAAATAGTAAATTTTCTAAATTACCTAATTCCTTACATAAAATTTAGAAATAAGTTTCCATAATTTAGATTATTTGTTACTGAAACCAAAATTCCAATATTTTAACTAATATAAATTGAGCTGTATGACATTTTTAAGAGAGCTTTGTGCATAATATTAAGCACAAAAATTTACAATAGATAAGTAATTTTAGTTTTTTACACTTCTAGTCATTTGTCATAAATTCTCTGACTCTTAATAACTATGTTCATTTTTTATTTTAGCTTCAAAGCAAATGACATTATAATAGTTTGAAAAAGAAGCCTTTATTGTGTCTAATGTACTAGCTATCACTTTTCTAGTTTCAAAGCTCCTTTCCTGTTCCAGACTCATTTAAACAACACAAACAATATTTTTGATACAATTAACAGACAGATTTAGGCCATCATATACATGGAATTTCACAGAAATGAACTAGCTTTTAAAAACACGTCACTACTTGCTTATACATTCAACTAAATAAATACCTCTTAGCGGTCACAATAAGAAAGATCATTTACTTATTTTAACGACCCTATTCATATTCAAAATATTTTTAAGCTTTTGGGTTTGTTTTGCTTTCATTTGACTTTTGTGCCCAATTATGAGTCACCTAAATTGTCTTAATGTATTTTTTTTATTTGAGAAGACACCTATATAAGGTAAATCTGATGCAGCCATTTTCTTAAATGTTTTTTTTAAATGTTAGAACTAATAATGTACTTTGAGGTAAATATTATGATCACCCTGATTTATTGATAAGAAATGAAATGATTGCTCAAGCCCATATACAGTGGACCTTTGAGTTATTAATGGTTTAATATAGAAACAAATTGGGTTACAGACCGGAATTTTAGTTTTAACTTTTGACCAAAGTCTTAAATTACAACTTGAGTGCCAGTCTTTCTTGTGTGGGTTAAATTGAGAAATCTTGGGCCAGTACCTAAGAACACTGAGATCTGCTTGGAAAAATATATGGTATGAGACTATACAGGAGAGGATTTGTAGGCTGTGTAGAGGAACCTGAGCCTTCATTCAACCCTGTGGTTGCTGACACTGTCACTACAGCAGAGTCCACAGGCTGCAGATAGACAGTGGTGGTAATGAGGAACTGGTGAAAGACCTCTCAGAGGAATTATCTAGAGGAACTTCCGTAACTTCTGGGTGAGCAACTGAGAATGGTAGCCGAGGAGCTTTCTGAAGAGGAAGGGAATATCAACAATCAATGCAGCAAAGTTCTTCTTAAATATAAGAAATCTTTAGAGAATCGATATGCCTAGAGAAGACCACCCAGACAGACAAAAATCCAACTGTTGCACTTACTTACTTAATGACAGTGTCATGTCATACTACAGGACAGTGATAGAGAGAAGACAGAAACAGGCAACTTTAGATCAGTTTTTAGTTATGAGAACATGGACACCCAGTGAGCCAGGTTCCAGTGATGGGTTCCATCCCAGGGAGGCAGAGATGCCACAGAGATAGATTCCCGATGTTTTTATAGAAGAGGACACTCCTTCCCAACAGTAACTGCCTTTCATTTCATCCTCTCTTACCACAAGATGTCATGATGAATGGTGAATACCATATGAAATTATTGTTTCCTTTAGACTAGGAATATTTTATACATTTTTGGTGAATATACTAGGAAATTATTGATGTGTCTGATAAGCACAAAGTACAATGCTTTTTATTATGACAAGAATAGTTAAGGTGTGCTTTGGGAATTTCAGAAGACATTATATTTCCATTATTTCTTATGGGATAAACAGTCTTGACTTACAACCAACTTGAGTCACAACCAACCCTCATAACAAAGTTCATAAGTCAATGGTCCATTGTACTCACATGTTAGGCAGGTAGAATGAAGGCTGGAACTCTGGCCCCATAGTTCTTGCTTCAGCACATCATTATTTTCTTTAATCTAACTTTTATTGCAAACTTATTGACCACATTTTTAACCAGGAATAAAATGACTATGTTTTTGTGTATGTGTTTGTGTATGTATGTGTGTACCTTTAATGTATAAAGTGCCTCCTTAGCCACCTTCAGTGATAGAATAAGAAACTTTATCGAAAAAGCAATCTCAAGTATGAATCATTCATTTTTCAGTGTACTTTTCCTGGAAGGAAACAGGGAAATCCCTACTAGGAAAATAATTCCTGTCATCTTTTATTAATAAGAGTAAGTACAAACAGTTCATTTTTCTGTTAATTTACAGTAAACTGAGGCTTTGATGAGGTAACTGTAGCATCAGTTCTTTTAGTCTCTCAACTCAAAGCTAGGATTAAAATTTACCTTGTTGCCTTATGTTAAACTTTTAAGTCAATCTGACCATTATAGTGTTGTATTTAACTGATCTTGATGAACTGTTACTGGTAGGTTGATTTTTTTGAACTATAAATTAGCAACAATATCTTTTTATCCTTTGAATCTATCTTTTGGTATACTGCAATAACAAATCAGTTGATTTTGTACAAGTCCACCTACCTTCAAAAGACACAGAGAAAATTACATTTTTGAAAACAGACACACACATTTTGTGATCTATTCTTATTGTTACAGTCGAAAATTTAAACCCCCAAAAGAGAACTGATGGATTCTACATTTCCTGTGATTTTGTGAATTGTTCGTAGGCCTGAAAGAAAATGTAGTTTTTTTGAAGAAAACTTATGTATCATAAGGGAGATAATTTAAGTAAAATCCGTGTAAAGTGGTTTTGTAGTCAGACTGTCTCTCTTGAGGCTGTTTGACATTTGGTCTGAACCTTATAGGGCGATGCGCAACTGTGGTGTACTTCCAGGCCCAGACAGCCACAGGAGGTCACATCAACAGTTTGCTGGTCTCATGGTGACATGAGGACCTGCCTCCAGATATTTTGTGGAAGGTGCAAATCACTCATTTACTCCTGCTTCTTTTTTTTTTTTTTAAGACAGGGTCTCGCTTTGTAGTTTGGGCTGGCCCTGAGCTCACTATGTAGCTCAGGCAAGCCTCGAACTCAGCAATCCTCCTGTCTCTGCCTCCCAAGTGCTGGGATTACAGGTGTGAGCCACCACGCCCGGCTACTCCTGCTTCTTAACGTAGATGTTCAGCCTCTCTGATCCTTGAGAATTGCATCCAGAATGCTGAGCCCATGAAACCAAAGATTTAGTTCATCTGCAGTTCTATTTTGTTGTGAAAATAGATGTTTTAAAATTTGAATATGCACGACGGGGGTCTAGGTAAGAAAAACTAAGTGCAGAAACATCCACAGTGGAAAATGATAATTATGTCATAAACTAGTCTCCAAAGCCCTGGTAACCAAGGAAGAATAGGGTCTTGAACTAAGGCAGACTAATTATTCATCTTGGTATACTCTATAAGAATGCCCTTATGGTTACTCATTTGTAAAGACATTGTCCTAAAAAACAAAAACTCAATATAACCCAATATATATGAATTCACTATTACATGTAACTTCCACCAGGGTGATAAGTGTGCTGACTTCATTCTCCATTGCATACAGCAACTAATATATTGCTTGCTTCCCAATAAGTGTTTAAAAATTTATTGAAGGAATGAAAATTTTTCTTACTGTTGTAATCATTATCTTTTCATAGGTCAGCAGGGGCAATTTCTACCTCAGAATGCTCTCATATTTTAAGACTAGACTCAAGTGCCCTCACAGGGAAGAAAATAATTGATTTGGAATGCCATGATTAATCCTCAAACTTTGCATTTTATATATTTTGACCCATCCAAACTATATAATTTATATACTTGTCATTCATGCAAACATCTATAAGAATAGGGAAGTAGATTTTGTTGCTTCTCTTTTTACGAATGTGAAACAGGCTCAGGCAATTTAAGATATTGGTTCAAGGGTCGTGCACCAAAGTCGAACACCTAAGCAAGGACCTGAACTTCCTCCCACAGAGTTCAGAAGGATGCGATTCTGCACAAACAGCATTAATTATTTAATGACCCAGATTCATTTTTTGCATCCAAATGAATCTGCCATATTTGCATCTTTGTGATTGGAAATGGGAGGGAAAATTCATGTCAGCTGCCAAGAAGGGCAAGTAAATTTATCATCTTATAAAATGTTTATAAACTCACAACAAATTCAGGATTCCCTTGAAATTTCAGAGGTTTCCTGTCTTTGCTTGTCCTTTTGCTGTTTTCATACACATCTTGTTTCTTGCAGAACTTAAATTAGTATGGGTATATTGCATTTATATGTTTCAGAAAAGTGAGTTGTGAGACATATACACACATCGCAGTGGCTTTCTAAAACATGGATATTTATGAAATGGCTAATTATAGTGTATTATTGAACATCCTTATTTCAGTTGTTCACAAAGGAATGAGTGTTTCACAGTATACTCTATTTTCATCAATCATTTCATAGACTCAAGATCTCACTTAAAATTTTTAATCCTGAATTATCTACACATTACACACTGATTTATAAATGCTTCCATAAGAAGATGCAGGAGCTGTGAGCTGGATTTTGAAGATTAAATTCTTAAATAGGGAAATACAAGAAAAAAAGGGGAGATAATTTCATCAATACAACTATAGTGTTCATTTCAAAACATTATTTTTTATTTTTGTACTCCCAAGGAAAGACTTTATTTTTGGGCGGTACTGGGAATCAGACATGAGACCTTGCCCTTGGGAGGTCAACACCAGAACCATTGAGGTAAATCCCTGGCACAGGAAAGACATTTAAAAGAAGTAATATTAAATATCTCACCCTCCTATCCTACCCCGGTTTCTGTCTCTTCTCTCTGTTCCTCTGTCTGTCTGTCTGTCTGTCTGTCTGTCTGTCTGTCTGTCTGTCTGTCTGTCTGTCTCTCTCTCTCTCTCTCTCTCTCTCTGTCTCTGTCGCTCTCTCCTTTCTCCAGGTACTAAGTTGAATCCCTTGATAAACTAAAAACAGTGAAAATTTCAGTTCCTTCATCATTGTCTCAGAATAAATTTGCCCTTTATCCACATTTCCCCTTTTTTTTGAACAGTATGGAAAACTCATGATTCTTTGTTGCTGTTTTCTTGAAAATAATGCTTCACTAAAGTACTCCTTTTATACATTTTTATACGAGTAGATGGCCATGAAAATCTTAGGCTGTCTGCCTCCTCAGTTTTAATTGTTCTTAGAGGGCCGTAACTTTGAGAGAGTACAGGATGCAGTGAGTGCAGGGCTGGGTTAGACATCAGACTCCTGCATAACTTGTTTGCACTCTTATCTCAGTAGGTATTTAAATATTTATCTATAGTCTTATCTTTTCCAAATATGAAAACATTGGGGTAGATCAAAATTATTTTCTGGACTACTATTTATTTCTTTACTATCATTCAGTCAGATTTCTAATTCAGTCTGACTTTGAGGCTTTCTAACAATAAAGGTTTTTATTAACTATGCTGAGGACTTTGATTTGTACTGCAGTTTTCATTATTACAGTTTTGTTTTATACAGCTGAGGCATACTTTAGTGAGTATTCTAGTTCTACAGAAAAAGCATCATTCTCCTATCTTCCATCCTTCCAGAACTGTGCTTCTGTCCTGTTCCTACTCTTCAAAGAAGAGAGCACACATTGGTTTTCAGAGCCATCTGAATCCTAACACTCAGTGAACTCTTAGAATTTTATTTCTTTCTAGGAATAAATGTTGATCTTACTCCTTCATGAATATTAGACCTCATCTATGTCCCAGGTTTCATCATTATTGATGATCATTCATCATTATCATCCCATTTCCATCCTAGTTTAAAAATACACAAAATATCAACACTTTATTTATATAAAGGCCATCATGCTAATGTTAAATAATTCTATCACTGGTGTAAACCGCACTTATGAGTGGTTTGGAGATTTTGAAAAAAATCACATTTGTGCAAATAAGCACACATATAATTTAGTCAATATATGAACTTTACATTCTTTCATAAAACTTTTTGAAAATCATTATATAAGATGGTATAGTCAAATCTGAGTTCTGTCATTTATTAATAATATCCTTTGGTTTAATATGTCATAAAAAGAATCAATGAGGTTTATATTAAGTGCTTGAAAGAAAGCCACATTCATATAAAATTAGTCAGTTTTTTAAAGTAGCTGAGATTGTAGAAAATCATAAATCCTTTGTCAACAATTATCACCATCACAAATACTAATAGCCATTTTGAAAGTATTTCCAATAAATCTACAATCAGCTTTACTGGAACTGATGTGGACTATTTGTGCAGAACTCTATTGTTACTCTCAGCCACAAAGGTTGCTGTCTGAATAGAATAGTAATGTTGTTTTGTCAGGATGATAAATATGTGTTTGTAATTGTAAATCTTTTGATCAAATGCTTCTCCTCAAGAGGAGAAAACAACAAAGAGAGTTCTGTTAGCATGTAAGATAATGTAATGTACACAGAATATGACAGAATCACAAAATTGATTTAATATAGACCATGGGTGATTGAAAGTCAGACACTTAGATGTTTAATCAAGTTAGTTTCTCATATTCAAGAAACATATTTCTTGAGTATTTTTTTGTGCCAAGTACTGAGATTGCTTAAAGCAGGAAATAAAGATTAATCTAATTATTCTCTAAAGTACTTCCATGATAGCACAGATTCATGGGGGATTAAGTAAGAGCACAGTGGCATAGATAAGCCTGGAGATAAAGCATTTTCAGATGTTGCCATTCACAAGATTATCTTGTGATTTTTTAGCATTAGCATCAAGATTGAGTCTGAATTTCTGACTACGCTGATCTCACTAAATTCACAGTAACTACTATTGTTGAAGAATTTTCAGTTCACTTGAAGAAAAAAGTATGCACACTTGAAAAGTATATTTCCTATGTACAGGGGTAGAAACTTCCAGAAAGTCAAGGTGACATTTTAGTCTAGGCACAGAAAAGTAGTGGTTCTTAATTAACTTGCTGGTGTTTGAACCTGAAATAATTGCACATCGTACATAAGAAATTACCATTCATAGTGTAGAGCCTGTGCTCTTAAGCACTGAACATATATAAAGTATTTATCTGTTTACAGAATGAAGATGTTAGAATTAGGAGACAGGAGCTATTAGGTGAAACTAAAGAACAATGTGTTGCTTGCCACAAAGACATGGAAAAATCAGGCAGTAACAGTTTTACTGATTGATGTATTTACAAAGGCAAGTTTGATTTGCATTAACCATCTACTGTTGAAAATGGTATATGTGAAAATTATCTACTACAGTACATCACTGAGAGTCAGTGTGTATTTCCAAGCTGCTCTTAAAAATAACTTACTTTGCAATGTGTTTCCATATATGAGAATGTTTGGCCTTAGTTCATTGGAACCCAGAAGGTAGCAAAGCATCTCTCCCTGCTCCCAGTGGTGACTCTGTTTCATTTACATAGTTCTCTGAATCATTTTCATATTTTTTCTTATGCATTCTGGGTCAGAATCCAAACGCTGAATGTGCTCTGAAGTCAATTTAAATCTGGCATGAGGTTAGTTTGATATAGGTATTACAAATAATCCATTTATTTTCTTTACAACTGAGAACCAAGAAAAACAGATGGTAGGGTGAGGAATGAGGAAGTTGTCAAAGTCTTGCCAACAATATTTGGTGTTAACGTAATATATTCAGTCAATTGGAACTTCTTGATAACACAAATATAAAAAGAAGATATTGTTTGCCATTGTAATATTTATACAGATTGAAAAAGAACTATCTTAATAGGGTGAAGGGTATTTGCTTGTTATGTAACACTGGTTAGCATTTTTAAAATAAGTTGTTTTCCTATTTATGTATCTGAATTTTACTACTAGTAATTATGTTTTACTTTTCAACCAAAAACATTTGCTAACAATATGTTTGAATAATCAAATTAGATGTATCTACTTTAGATAGGGATATTCCTCATTTATAAGACAAATTTATTTGCTACAGGCCAAAAATAATGACTAATTTTCAAGTGAGGAGAAATCTATATTTGACTGGGGAATAAAAATATAATACCTGTCAAAACAATCAAGCAGATGTGACATTCAATAGTGACCTTTATGTTATTACATCAAATCTTTAATTTCATTCACCCATTATATACCTCTCATTATTTCCGTTTCCTCTTTTATCTTCTCCTTTGTAGCCCAAGTTTGCCATTTCTCTTAGGTCACTGGTCTGTGCACTTTATACAATGGACCCTTGACTTATTAATTCAGTTCATTTCAAGGGCTGGTAATAATTCAAGTTAATCAATCAAAGGCTCAGGATCTTCCATACACAGCCTTCAAAGTCTTTCTACTGTCTATGGCCAAATCTCGGTGCCCTTAGAGAGACACTGGCTAAGGATTTCTCAATTAACCCCGCATAAGAAAGCCCATGATAATGTTCCTTCCAGAACACTTTAAGATCTACATCAGATCTGTATCTGAGACCTTCTGGAAGCACAATTGGCTGGGATTCAGGTCATAATTCAAGACCCTGTAAATTAAAACTAAAATTCCAGTCATAATCCCAGTTGTTGTATGTCAAGCTAGTTATAATTCAAGGGTCCCTATATCTTTGTCTTTCTTCTCCTAATTGGCTACTTTTCCTCTTAGTTCTTCAGTTGTATTTTCATTATACTTTGGTATTTTTATTAGTTAATGCCATATTGATGATACTAAAGTATTTAGCTTCTCAGTATTTGAACTTGTAGATATTATTCTAGACTCTGAGTTATTTTTCTGTTATAGTTTCATAGAGCTTATTAGGAGAAGAAAAGAAACAAGTAATTTTGTCTATCTCAAAGATGTCTTTAGGAATGAAGTCATAGAGTGTGAGGAACAAGAGCAGAAATTACCCTTTTCACTTTAATTCTATACAGTTAGGAGAAGAGGTGCCATTTACTGGGTATAAATATACTATCTTAGTATTCTAGGGTTAAAGAAACTTGGAGTAATGTAATCCTACATTTCAAAATAACACAGACTTAAAAAAACATTTATTTTCTTTATTAACAGAGATGTAGGTAAATTGCAGCTTCTATGAACCTGTTCCTTGTTTTTCACAATGAAGACAGAGATACTATTCTTCAAGCTTATTGTGGAGCTAGAAATAATGTATATGAAGAACTTATCTCTGGGCATGGTGGCTCACCCCCGTAATCCCAGCTCTCAGGAGGCAAATGCAGGAGGATTGCTGTGAGTCCAAGGATAGCCTGAGCTACATAGTGAGTTCAGGATCAGCCTGAACTACAAAAGAAGACCCTGTCTCAAAAAAAAAAAAAAAAAGAATGTATCAATGGATTAAAACTGTCCTTTTATTTATTTTTATGTTTTCCCATGCATGGTTATTAAGCATGATATTTAAGTGACATATTCAAAAGCTAATATGATAATTTTTCAATTTTCCCAGTAGCTGTTAGATGCACTATCATAATGACACAGAAAATTTAAATACTTGACATTGAATTTAATTTAGCAACTTTGATTTTTTTTCAGTTGACATTTCTTTTGGGCATCTAAGTTTTTTTAATTAGAGTTTCTAACATAAGAAATGGTTTCTGAAAATTGTTACACTAAACTAACATGTACCTTGAGGTTTCTCTTCTCCAGTTTTAATACTTTCATTCTTTCATACTGAGTCATTATAAGCCAACATCATTATTAAGATACAATATGATCAGAGAAAAATGTTTATCTGTGTTTTCAAGGAAAAATGTTGGAGAAAAACGCACATTGTTAAAAGTGAAGGCTTTATGTGGAAAATTTGAGAACCAAGCTCATTAGTTCTTCTTATTATTTTGTGCTATATAATTTTTCACTGAATTTCTGTAACCTTTAATATATTTTATAAACAAAATTATTCTTAATGTATCGTGTATTTATGTTTATATCTTATTCCAATATTCTTAGTTTTAAATACATCCCTTTAAAATACATTAAAAGAAAGTGGGGCTCTACATATCTAAAACTACATACATTTTCACACATAAAAATAATTTTTGTCATAATTAATGGAATTATAATTTGACATGAACTATACCTTGCCTTAACATCTTGATTAGGAAACAGTTCTATTCATTTCCTGAAATCAGACATTTTTCCACAAGAGAGAAAAAAAATTGTTTTCTTTTAGAAGGTTACTATGTCAGCTTTTTCTTACTAGAACAAATTACCTAGAAGAAGCTACTAATTTTAAAAAGAACCTTATTTAGTTCACCATTTTATAGTCTTAAAAGCCCAAATGGCAGATGAGCGTTTCTTGAATACATCAATTCATGTCATGGATAGAAATTCCTGGAATGTGTGCGGGAGCAAGAGGATTACATCTCAAGCCCGGAACTCAGAGAAACATGAGAAGAATTCATCTTAGCTTCTTTAACAGCTTCAGACCCTCTGAAAGATTAGGGACTTTTTAGTAGGCTTGGTCTCTGAAATGCTCCTCAGTACTTTCCAATAACATCATTTTGAGGATTAAAACTCTGAAACTAGAGCAGTAACTTATAGTTTAATAAAGTTCCTTTATTAGTTCATTTTTACATTCAAGTTATACCATTTTGCTGCTTTTGAAAGCAGTAAAATTTATTATAAATATGAAGCTTTGTACATTGAACCTAATTTTGAAAGACTCAATTAATTCTGAATTTTCTGTCCTTGTAAAGCAAGCAAAAGATACACTGGTGACATTTTAATGTACGTGAAATTTTCACAAAATATATTTCAGTTCTATTAATACAAAAACTCTTATCTGGCCACCTAACCAACAAAGAGTTTTTAGGTTAACCTATCTTTTCATTATTTCTCCTACATGATTGAGAGAAATCATTGAGAGAAAAAAGACCACTTGATACATTTAAAAAGAGTAGATTTTTGAAAATAAGTGTAGTAGTTGTTTGTACTTTTCTGTAATGGTTCCATTTTTTACAAAGTTAAATTGTGTGGTATATTTCTCAGAGTAGGTGAACATTTTTATTTAACTCATTCTTCATTTTGAAAAGATCTTATAGGCTTTTAAGATCCTAGAGAATACAGGAACTTCTATAATATTGCTAAAAATATTCATTTAACTTTTGCATGAATATATCTTCAGTTCTCATTACTTCAAAAAAGTCAATTTATTCCTTCCTGAAGATGAAAGACCACCCTATTTCCATAATCACTAGGGAGACGTTGCTTACATTTATCTGAAATCTATTTCTCTATCATTCTAACTCATTAGTTCCCACCCTTGCATATGGAAACACAGATTAAATTCTGTTCAAATTCTACATGACATTTCCCAAATGTTAAATATTAAATGCTTAAATTTCAAAATTATTTTTCGAATATAATGAATAGAACTGCATACTTCCCTATATGTTCCCTTAAACAGTACAGTAAGTTTTGGAAATATTCTCTCTTCACTGTGGGTCACAGGTACACTACTATTGAAAGATTTGCCCTACAGCTACACCACTCTAGTGGTCCAAAGTGTGTACAACATCAGCCATGGTAGTTTCTAGTACTATTTCTAGTCATATCAGTTACTGTGATAAGAAATTTGATTTATTTGTATAACAATCACCATTCTTAGATGTTCTATTCACATGATACAGACAAGGAGACCAAAGTTGTGCCAATGCTTTGAGGTTGAAACCCTGAGCTCTTTTATCTCAAAGCACATAATACTGTTCTTGCTAATTAAAACGAAGGAGAACTCTATCACATAATGTCCCTCCTGCTGGGGTGATGATATCTTCTGTGGAAAGCCTCGGTGCTTTGGCTTTGGGCTAGATATCTGCCACCTGAATACCAAGCCCCAATCTCCACTCCTCCTCCTAATTACGACTTATAATTTAGTTTCTTAGAAAGATTGGTGATCTTTCAGCCAATTTTTTGTTTAGGTACTTTGTTTTCCTCTTCTATTTAAATATTCAGTCCAGATTAGAATCTGTTGTTTACAACTAGATTGATACTTTAATCTAAAACATGTTATACCATTATTTTGATTTGCATTTTATTTTATTATTTTATTTTATTTTATTTTATTTTTATTTATGTATTTGTTTTGAGACAGAGTCTTGCTTTATAGTTCAGACTGGCCCTGAGCTCACTATGTAGCCCAGGCAAGCCCCAAACTCAGCAGTTCTCCTACCTCTGCCTTCCTAGTGCTGTGATTACAGGTGTGAGTTACCATGCCCTGCAATGTAGTATGTGATACTGATTTCTGGTGGGTGTGAGTTACAATGGGCAGTATTGTTGTATGTGGTTACTGGGGGATCAAACCAGGGACTGTGAGCTTGCTAGGCAGGCACCTAAGCCACTGAGTTATCTCTGGTCCACCATTATCAAATTTTTTGCTATGACTAGGTACCATTATGATATTTTTCTTGCCTTTCTGACCTGGGAAATAGCTTCTTCTGCTGGCTGGCAAGCATAAAGGCAAAAGAATAGCCCCATCCCTTTTATGGCCCTGAGCTTCTTCAGATAACACAGGGATGTCTTTGTCTCCAGAAGAGCTAATTAAAACCAGGTTATGTAAATAGGCAGAGATTGATGCAAATTTCTGGCCAATTAACCTGTATTACTTGAAATAGAAAATTAATGTTAAGACCCTGATGTCATATTCTCCACCTCTTACATAGCCCCTTAACAAATTAGTAATGCTGTACTCCTTGTACCTAAATACAGTGTATGTTAACTAACTGCCTCATATCTGTAACCACAGGTCTTTCCCTGTTTTATGTAAGGGACCCCTGACCTTTGTTCAGGGGCTAACTGCTTTGTAAGCAATTCCAAGTCAATCATGACTGACAATAAATATTTTGCCTCCAGAACCCCTGAGTGCATCTTCCATTCTCTCAGACTGGGTTTATTTGTTGCTGCTTATTTCCACTGAGTAATTTTATTAAACAAGAGGTTAACTTTGCTTACTCTGCAGAAACTACATTGTTTCCTTAAGTGCTTACCAGTTCTCTATTTAACAAACATCTTCATCTATAATTTTCTGGAGATTACTATAAGAAAATAACCTATTTGAGGAATTACAATGTATCAACATTGAAAAATGAATGAAATGAAAAATTATGAAAACATTATGTATTTCCACACTTCTATAGTGAAAAATTACTTTATGTACAAAGTCATAGCACTTGAAATCAAAAGTCAATTGTGGCTCTAATTTCATTAGAAAAATTATATTTTTGTGATAGTTTAGAGAGTAATCAAATTAACTACTGCTAGTGTTATAAGTATATTATATCTGACATTAGACTTGCCCTATCAATAATTTTCAGTACTGATTTGTCTCTGTAGTAATTTTCCAAGTGATTCTTATTCCCATCTTTATAATCCTGACCTTTTTTTTTTTTGTATTTTCTTCCTTTCCTGAGTTGCCAGTTCTATACTTACAGAACCAGGATAGAGCTCATACTCAATGTAAAACTTTCAAAACTATGTCAAACTGCATTAGTGATTTTTAACATAATAATTGTATCACATTATCTAGCACTAGACTTTATCTAATGTTTCTCCTGTCATGCTAAATGAATACATCTTCCGATAATCCATATAGAATACAATTCGTTTAAAAGAAATGAGCACTACGTCTATGTCTATTTCAATATGGGAAACACATGGTCCCCATTCTGACTCAGTAGACCTCTATTTCAATAGAAAGCTTAGTTGACAATTTTTCCTGAAGACAAAACTTATCTTCATGCAAATTCATCACATGAAATTTGACTTAAATTAGTAAAATTTTGTACTGTAACAGAAATTCTAGAAGCAATTTTGTTTTCTTATTCTTCATGTCCTGGAAGTTCTTACATTTTAGAGTCAATGAAAAAAAATCACACTTTCCTGTTGGAGTGTAATGAGGACTTTTCAGCTCCTGGCCAAGATCCCCATGGGGGTCCTGACAGTTGTGATTGTTTGGAGTGATTTCATTCTTTTAGACTAAGTTATTTGCAATTGTTTCAGACACCTGGCTACAGCAAGAATTTTGAATTGAGATTCAGAGAAGCTACTTAATTTAAATTCTTTTTCTGAACAGAAATTTGCAAAGTACAAAGACCCTGGACATACATTTTCAATATCAAAGTAAAGCAAGAAAAACTTCAGGCAGAGAAGTTGGGTTTGAAGATAAGTAAGAATGTGATATTTGAAAGACTGTGCCCCTTAAGTGGTAAGGCTGAGGGAGGGCAAGGGTGATGAAATAAAGAGGATCCCTGGGGGGGCAACATAGGGCACCTTAATTTCGATTGCATTTTAGCTCTTCCCCCCAAATCACACCCTCACTACTTAGCTTAAAGGTCCATGTGATGCAGATTTATTTTCATCATACATTTATTATTTTTATTAAAACAGAATGGAATGAGGTCACTTTTATTTTCCAACCAAGAACATAGCTATGCACCCAAGGGATTAAAATTAGGGAGGGTAAACTTTAATGTAAAAATGAGAATGTAATAATGTTGTAATAATGTATATAATAACATTTTATTTCTTTGCTGAAGAATACCTCTGGAGGCCTTGGGTGTCATCCAGTAAACACAGCCCAGAGTGTAAAGGGGAGGCCTGCCCTGAGTTTTTTCTTTTTAATTGAATTCTTTATTGGTACATTTTATATACACATCACCATCACACTCAACATTGGGAATTTGTACCAGTATATGACATGAGTTGATTCTCAATTTTATCCATTCCTTTACCCAACTTACAACCCCCCACCCACTATATACATATACTTTTTTAACATCATATTGTTTCTTTCCCCTCATGACTCACCCCTACCTTTTTCCTTTTGAATACTTTCAATCCACAATACCTATCATACACTGTAGAATTCATTTACATCTTCAGATTCTCATACCAGAGAAAAGATGCTTTATTTACATATCTGTGACCTATTTATTTTACTTAATTAAATTTAATTTAAATTAAAGAAGTTAAACAGTTTTTACAATTAATAATAACTTCAGTACAACAAACAGGAATTTATGGGACACAATGAGAGCAGTTCTACAAGGGAAATGCATAGCTTTGAATGCCTATTCTGGGAAAGCAGTGTGAGCTCAAATAAGCAATCTAATTCTGAACCTTTAGTTACTAGAAAAAGAGAAACAAGACAAACCCAAAGCTTGTATTAGGGAGGAAATTATAACGATCAGAAGAGAATTAATGCAATAGGGACTAAGCAAACAATATAAAAAAATCAGGGAATCAAAGAGTTGGCTCTTTAAAATGATAAACAAGGGCTGGAGGGTTAGCTCAGTGGTTCCGGTGCCTGCCTCACAAGCGCAAGGTCCTGAGTTCAATCCCCAGTAACCACATACAATGCTGGGCGTGGAGACTCACGCCCACCAGCAATCAGTGCCACAGTGCTGGGCATGGTGGCTCACGCCTGTAATCCCAGCACTCAGGAGGCAGAGACAGGAGGATTGCTGAGTTCGAGGCTTGCCTGGACTACATAGTGAGCTCAGAGCCAGCCTGCACTACAAAGCGAGACCCTGTCTCAAAAAAAAAAAAAAAAAAAGATAAACAAAATGGGTAGACTCTTAGCCAACCTTATCAAACAAAGGAAGGAAAAGGCTCAAATCCACACTATTAGGGATGAAAAGGAGGAAATCACCACAGAATTAGTGAAAGTCCAGAGGAAAATAAACAACTACTTTGAGAATTTGTACTCCAATAAATTGGAAAATGTAGAATAACTGGATAGATTCCTAGACACATATGAACTTCCAAAGTTGCATGAAGAAGGTATAAGAACGTTGAACACCCCAAAATAATTCTGTGAAATTGAAAATGTAAAAAACAAAAACAAAAACAAAAACCTACCAACAAACAAAAAGCTGATGGCTTTACTGCTAAATCTTGCCTGGGTTTTAACAGGAGAAAGCAGGGGCCACTGGATTGCCCAATGCCATGTAGAGTGCTGCCTGGGCCATGATGGAGTGGAAGAGAGTTGCAGGGTGAAGGGTAAGGCTCTCCAACAGACTCAGCCTGCCCATGTGGCCCAAATTCCAGCCCCAGCTGCACTCCCCCATACTGAGCAGCAAGGAGCACCCTAGACCAGTACAACATCAAAGTGATGTGGCCTTGAGAACACTCAAAGAGTTGGAGGTGAACCGTGGTAACAAGTATATCCTGAATTTCAAGGAGACAACATGGTTATGATGGTATCCAAGCCTTATGCATTTGATCAATTATTCCAGTCAAGCACAGCTCAAGAACAAGCATAAATGACTGTGCAAATAAGATCATTAAAGATGTACTTGAAGGGTACAATGGAACGATATTTGCACATGGACATACATCTTCTGGGAAGACATAAATGATGGAGGGTAAGCTGCAAAAGCAAAAAGGCATGGAAATTATTCTAAGAATTATGCAAGATACTTTTAATTATATATACTCCATGGATAAAAATTTGGAATTTCCTATTAAGGTTTCATATTTTGACATATATCTGGAGAAGATAAGGGACCTATTAGATGTTTCAGAGACAAATCCTTCAGTTCATGAAAATGTTAACCAAGTTCCCTATGTAAAGGGCTACATGGAACTTTTTGTATGTAGTCCAGATGAAGTTAAGGACACCACAGATGAAGGAAAAATCCAACAGAAATGTAGTAGTTACAAATATAAATGAGCATAGCTCCAGGAATCACAGTATACTTCTTATTAATGTAAAACAAGAAAGCATGCAAACAGATCGGAAGCTGAATAGAAAACTACCTGGTTTTAGATAGAAAACTATCTGATTTAGCTGCTACTGAAAAGGTTAGTAGAACTGGGGTTGAAGGTGCTGTGCTGCATGATGCTAAGAACATCAGCAAGTTACTTTCTGCTCTTGGAAAGATCATTTCTGTTTTGGCTGAGTGTAGTACATACATTCCATTTTGAGATAGCAAAATAGTAAGAATTCTTCAAGACTCGCCAGGAGGTAACTGTAGAACCACTACTGTCATTTGTTCCTCTCCAGCATGACATAATGAGTCTGAAACAAAATCTACACATTGTTTTTGGTCAAAGAGCCAAAATAATTAAAAGTACAGCTTGTGTCAATGTAGAGTTAACTGTAGAACAGTGGAAAAATAAGTTTGAAGAAAGAAAGAAAAAAATAAGAACGTGCGGAACACCATTCAGTAGATCTAAAATCAACTCAGTCAGAGGTGTGATGGGAAGACAGTGCCTGTTGATGAACAGTTTGACAAAGTAGAAGCCAATTTGGAAGCTTTCACAGTTGGTAAGTATGTTGCAATTACCAATGATAAACCAGCAGCCAGGATTGGAGTTACTGAAAGTTCTGCTGATGCTGAGAGAAGAAAGTGTGCAGAAGAAATTGCTAAATTGTACAAACAACTTGATCACAGGGATGAAGAAATTAACCAGCAGAACCAACTGGTAGCAAAACTGAAGACACGAGTGTTGGATAACGAAGAGGTCCGGCATCTACCAGAACAGATCAAGACAAAATGTAAGCTAAGCCAAACCCCCTTCCAAAAGAAAATGATCTTCTAAAGAAGAAGTAAAGAAGTCTTCCAGGCATTAGGTGAACTTGCTGTTAATTATGGTCAAAAGTCTCAGAAAGTTGAAGATAAAACTAAGCAATAAGAATTATTTAGTGATGAATCAGAAATTGCAACTTTAGTGAGTATAGATGCTGTCTTTCAGAAATGCAAGGAAATGACCAACCAGCGGAAAAGGGAGCAGCTGAGATTAAGGTCTCTCACTGAAAGACCCTGCAGAAATAAGGATTGTTGTGGGAAACAATGATGTAAAGCAGCCTGAGGGAGTGGGCATAATAGATGAATTCATTGTCACAAGGCTGTACATTAGCAAAATGAAGTCAGAAGTTGAAACAATGGTGAAGCGCTGTAGACAGTTGGAAAGCACGCAGACTGAGAGCAACAAGAAGATGGAAGAAAACGAAAAGGAGTTAGGGGTGTGCCACTTTGGTATTTCTCAGCATGAAGCCAAAATCAAGTCCTTGACTGAGTACCTTCAAAATATGGAATAGAAGAAAAGACAGTTGGAAGAGCCTGTCCATTCTCTCACTGAAGAGCTGGTACAGCTTTGAGCATAAGGAAAGGTCCATGAAATGTCAAAAGAGCATTTAAGGAAGGTTCAGAGGGCAAATAAAGTTAAGTAAGCTGTTGAACAGCAGATGCAGAGTTATAAGGAAATTCATCAAAAACAAATCAGTAGTTTGGGAGATGAAGTTGAAGCAAAAGAAAAACTTATAACTGATCTTCCAGGCCCAGAGGATGTTAGGGCAATAATGTCCAAGTGGAACGTGAGAAGTTGAAAGCTAGAGATCAGGAAAAGAG
Organism: Thryonomys swinderianus; assembly: GCA_004025085.1. Classification (NCBI taxonomy): domain Eukaryota; kingdom Metazoa; phylum Chordata; class Mammalia; order Rodentia; family Thryonomyidae; genus Thryonomys; species Thryonomys swinderianus. The sequence continues at coordinate 5,637 of PVIC010014598.1, read as the reverse complement.
TAGAAAGCTACATGAGCTTGCGGTTATATAAAACAAATGAGAAGTGCAGCAAGCTTGAGGGGTTTGGAAGAGACAGTGGCAAAATAACTTGAAATGTTCCACAATATATGCAAGCTCTTTGATCAGGACTGGCAACCAGAGTTAAAAAGAGTGCTGTGATTGATTCTGACGAGACTGGAGCAACGCTGCCCAGAAGCAGAACATCTCCTTTCTAGAAAATAATCTTGAATGACTCACTAAGGTGCACAACAGTCGGTGCGTGACAGTGCAGATCTGCGATATGAACTCCCTAAATTGGAGACGAGACTTCGAGTTACAGCGAAGAGAGGGAAAGCTTTGGAGTCAGCAGGGAAAGCAGCCAAAGAAAATGTGTGTCAAGATCGCAAGAGCGCTCAGCAAGAAGCAGACTTTATAAAGCAAGCAGTCAGGTCAAACAGCACGGCCAGAAGAGGGTATTCTGCAGACATTGCCAAACCTATCTGTCCTTGGCAACATCCAGTGGCATCTCCAACTCATCCAGTGGCCATTCATGAAGGAGGCCCGTTTGTCCAGAGCAGCCAGCTGGTGGCAAAGTGTAAGCGTGTGCACCATCAGAGGTATTGAAAAACAACTGCAGTATGAAGAGGACGTAGTACCGTCACTCAGTGACTACTATCTCTACTCCTTTGGGATTGTAGAATGTTATAATTTTTTAAAAAAATGTATAAACAATAACTGGCAGTATGGCTGTTACCTGCCTACCCTTCTTGTAAACTCTGCTTCTTCCCAACACAACTACAGTGAAGTTTTGGTCTCTTAGGAGGGAAAGTGACAGCTTATAACTGTGGCCCTACTTATTATACAGTTTGTCTTTTGTGTCTTAAATTGAGTCTTCAATCTGCCTGAAGCTTTGAGGACTGTGCCTTTTATTTATGTTTGTTTTTGATTTCAGTTTGCAACTGCTTATTTCTCTTTTCCTACTAAAATGTCTTCCTCTTTCTAAGGAAAATGGAACGTTTAGATTAAAGTCTTAAATTTTACCACTTAAAACACTACATGCCCACAAAATATTTCAGGTCAATACTGTATCATAAAATATGGTGCAGTGAAATCAGGGTTAAAATTATTTGTATCTATCACCTCTGACATTCGTTTCTGAAACTGTTGTCTGGGTGTGGAAACATTGAAGCTTCCTTAGGAGGCGCTGAGATGTCATACAGGGCCTGTAGCCCAGTTATTCCAGATGGAAAGATCTTACGTATCAAGAGTGAGCCTCAGTTACAGAACTTGGAAAGGGAGTTAAAACTCTGCCTTCCTAATTCTGTGCTTGCCAATGAGCATGCCCTGCTTCATTCTGAAGACCCTGCTAGCTAATACAAGAATTGAGCAGGCAGTAATTTATCATTTTAATATAGTAAAATTAAGGTATTATGGAACTAAACATAATTCTTGTTAGACACTATAATTTTAGTTAGACAATATATTGGCTGAGAAAAATTATAGGCTATGAAAATGAGAATTTAAAGAAACAGAACAGATAAACACAATAAAGTTAAAAAAAATGAGGTCAATTTTGACCTGAATTTTTTTTATGTTTTTAGCCTGCTACACTTAATTATAAACTATCATTTTCCTTGTTCATTATAGAAGAAAATGTTTTGCAAGTTACTAATAATATTTCAATAAAGTATATTGCTGGCCATCGCTTGTGATTTTGTAATTAGTACTCTGCCTGCTCTGCCACCTCTTCTCGGATGATTAAACTACATCAGCAGTTTATTTTCAGCAACTATAGAAATCTAGAGAAAATAATTTACCAGTGATGGAGATGACTATAACTAGCTGAAATTAGAAGAGAATGGGTGGATAGGTTTATTTAGTTAATTCAGAGACTTAGAAAGTTCTGCATCAGGATCTGACTGTAAGAATTAACTTTATAAAAAATTTTACAGGTATTGGTATTATTAAATGTGGAGCCAAAGTCAAGAGATTCATTATAACTGGCTTATTTCCTTAACTACTGTAATTTTCACTTTTATAATAATTTTGATTTGAAAAATAAATTTATTTTTTTAACAGTCAAAACTTCTTGCTATTATAGTTTGTAGCCTTTAAAATGATCATGTTGTTTTTGGGGTACTAAAAAATGCTCCTGAAGTTGAGATAAAAGCAAGACTGAAGAAATACAGTCAACACAGAGAGCACTGCAGCCTCTTTATGGTAATAGTTTCCTAAATGCAAAGACACTTGGCTATATCCAAATAGGCATTTGCATTTTTTAAATGAAAACTTGTTTCCTTGGCAATATTCATAAAAGAAATGTTTTTTGTTCCTCTTACCTGATTCTGTAGTTGTAAGATGTATCATGAGTATTGGTGCTGTGTAACAGTGAATTGTAACCAGCATGTGGTTCAGAACACATGATGTCAAGTTTTTAAATATCTTAATGATTCTTTTCTATTTATAATTTCAAACTTTAATAAAGTACACAGAGAATTCCATAAACTTGTTTTCTGTGAGCTGCTCTTTTTGGTTTGGGAGGGCATTAAACATGCCATTTTATTGACTGATTGATTGATTGGGTACTGGGTCTCACTTTGTAGTTCAGGCAGGCCCTGAGCTCACTATGTAATCCATGCAAGCCTTGAACTCAGCAATTCTCCCACCTCTGCCTCCTGAGTGCTGGGATTACAGGTGTGAACCACCACACCCAGCATTGTGGTGTGTGATTATTGGGGACCTCGAGCTTGCTAGGAAGGTGCTGGAACCACTGAGCTAAATCTCTGGCCCTATGCCATTTATTCTTGTACATGTAAATCTCTTATCATCTAGCATTCTGACACATTTCAATTTACAGTGTCTCTTTTTTGGACTGGATATATTAACATTCTTTTGAATGGCATTTATAAATAGTTCTGAAGAGAGATTCAGGAAAATAAAAGTAATGTTTATTCATAGTGATCAATTAAATTATTTGCTTAATAAAAAAACTACTGTGCATAACTCATGTTTTTATGAATCTCAATTTGATACAAGGTGACAGTAGAGAGACTAAATCTACCTATGGAATATATTCCTTTATTTTCAGTGACTGAATATATACTCAAAGGTAATTGGTTTGTGAAGCTTAAGTTATGCTGCATTCTGTAAATATGTTTTATGTCTAAATAAAATGGAAACGTTTTTGAAATGCAAAAAACCAAACCAAAACAAAAAAAATTCATTTCAGTCTGAATCACAAGACATAGGACTATGTAACTTTGTTCTGTTTTAGGTGGGTAAGAAATTTGCGGATAATTCAGAACTCACAAAGTTAATAGAGACACTTTGAAGGTTTGTATCAGTGCACAAGAAGATATTAAGGCATTCCTTCTAAGACAAGGAACTCTATGATGCGTAATTGGAGTGACAGTATGGTAACATTTAGTCACTGAATTCTGAGCAACTGCAAACAGTGATTCTGGGAATTATTTTCAACTAGGAAAAAGCACCATTATAATGAACGCACCATTGCATTTGAGAACTCCATAGACGAATGGGGGCTAAGTAGCTAGCCAAGGACATAATGTAGACTGAGCCATTATAAAAATTTCTTTAGGTTGGGTAAGAACTTCACTTACTCCTTAGTGAGACATAAGTACAAGTAACTTCCAGTATCACGTTGCACAGAGTTATAGTGGATTTTTATTAATTTACTCATTAACTATACAGTTGTGATTTTATATATTAAAAACTAGGTCTTTCTCATAGAATTGTTATGTGATTTTTACAATTGAGATTTTAGTGTCTTCTTTTAATGTATCCAGACAAATGGAAGATGTCTGGGGGACTCAATAAATAAGTTCTCTCTATTCTAGTGATCCTAGAAAAGCAATGATAGTTGCAGTAGAGAACAGATTTGTTAGAACTTACTTCCATCTGTTTTCTCATGAAGTATAGTGAGTCACTCCCTTCAGTTTTAAGAAATCAGGGATGTACCAAGATCAACTGGCTAAAAGTGGCACCTCAGCAAACCTAGTGGGTCTACTATCCCCTGGCTCGCGTCAGGAGCTGGGAGTATCAGCAAGCTCAGCCGTTAGCCTTGTGGAAGTCCAGATCCTCTGTGAACCAAGTGGAGAGATGGGCAAAAGGCTCTGTGCTTGCAGTGCCACTGAGGCTCCCACACCCCACCTGAAGGTCAGCTGAGCCCAGAAAGGAGACATACGGAGAACAGGAAAGTTGAGTCAGCCTGTGATCCCTGGGCTATTACCTCAGTCATTCCCAATCCACAAAACATGTTACTGACTTACCAGGGACATTGATAATGCCAGGGCTGTGCTGCCAGCTCAGACGAAGGGGCACAAAGACTCCTGCCCAAGAAGACCAAGGTCCCTGGAGGCTGCTTAGGATGTTATTCATATCCTAGCTTTATTTCCAGAACTCCCTTCTTCCCCCAGATCCCAACGTAGATATTCACGAATCACTTTGGTGGGTGTGTCTTGGACAAATAGGGCTTCAGGTGCCATCCATGAGCTAGGGCGTCAGCTGCCCTGGGGGAGTGAGGCAGAATGTGAAAGTGAAGGTTATTAAGTGAGTTTAAGTTAATACGGTATCACACACATCTCACACACACACACACACACACACACACAAAATGAGAAAGCATTATATAATGAGAAAATGACATAGGAATGTATATGTAATACAGGCATACATATTACCAAAACATACCACACATATACCCAACACTTATATTGATGAAAATACAGATGAAAATAAAGATTTGTGAGTTTGTTCATATGCTTGAGTAAAGGCCTCTTAATCAGAAAATATATAAATTAGGGTCTAAAGTAATATTCCTGAAAAATGTGATACTTATGAATATTAAAATAATGGCATCTGGGCTGAGAGTTTAGCTTGTGACAGTTCTCTTGCCCAGTGTGTGCAAAGCCCTGGATTCAATCATGAGCACAGGAAAAAAAAAAAAAAAAAAGGAAAGAAGAAAAGTGAGGAAAAAGAGCTATTTACACACTTAACTTCACAGAAAAGATCACATTTGCCTCTCAGTAGCTGTAATCATGGTTCTAATGCTTCAAGCTCTGGTGTTAATTGATCAGTCTGTCTGCATGCTGGCACACCACTACCACCCACAAATCATACCTGGACGAGTGTACCTTCATGCTGTAGACTCTTCCAATTGATTAGAACTTCTAATTTTCAAGGAAGATATTTCTTTGGAACTCTACTGACTTCATCACCTAAGTTAGTACTACTCAAAGTGACTCTGTTTTACTAGAGAGTAGCTGAAAGTATAAGTGAATAAGTAGATATTTTTTCTTACTTAATAAATGTAAAGTACATGTGTAGCAGTTGATAAGCAAAAGTTATACTTTTACATGCAATAGATGATAGAACACAATTTTGACCACAGAACTGGGAAATTTTGTAATTGAAACAAATGGGTCATAAATACAACTAAGACTAAGTAGTAAGATTTGGGAGCTGGGCGTGGTGGCTCACGCCTGTAATCCCAGCACTCGGGAGGCAGAGACAGGAGGATTGCTGAGTTCAAGGCTTGCCTGGGCTACATAGTGAGCTCAGGGCCAGCCTGAACGACAAAGCAAGACCCTGTCTCAAAAAAAAAAAAAAAAAAAAAAAAAAAAAAAAAAAAAAAAAAAA
>PVIC010014597.1:0-36356 GCA_004025085.1 Thryonomys swinderianus | reverse complement strand
CACTTCTCCAGGTGTAGGACCTTGACCTGGGGCATCTAGAACTGTGAAAAACTAAACTTTTCTTAATAACTTACCTAGCATGTAGTATTATGCTATTACTGGTATGAGAAATCTAAACTAATATGATTGCACTGGCCTGTTCTACCATTTGACATCTGACTTCAAAGCCCTATGTAGTAGAGTTACCAAGTACAATAATGTATTTTCTAAAATCCAAGAAGTAAATTTTAAAAGCATGTCTACATTATCAATCTCTTTTTCATTCTTTTTCTGACTGATTTCTTGTCTAAAGTGAAAGATATAATCTGATTTTTGTCTTGGTATGTGCTGTATTTTGACATCTAGTGCTGCTTCAAGTAATTGAAGGAGAAAAGCTAAATGAAGATTTGAAGGATTAGCTTTGTGATTGGGCCTTTCTTAAGTCTAAAAAAGAAAGAGAAAATAAGTAAAAGCAGACACATGACGGTCCCGAGGTACATAATCGTTATAAAGGCTTGCAAATTTGCAAATTCTGGTATTGTTGCTCAACTCACATGACTGGCTATCTCACCTTCAGAAAGGGAGCTGGCATGTCTTAACCACCCACAAGTTCGTGCTGAGAAATCGCTCTTGTAATTCTTGAATAGCTCTCAAATCTATTGGGTTTTGAAAGGTATAATTAAAGCTTATTGTTCTCTCTTCCTATGTCTACCAGCTGTCTGATCAAAAGAAGGAAAGAAAATGTTTTTTTTTCAGTAAATGAAAGTCTTTGTTAGATTCAAAAAGAAGTTTTTGATGTGTTAGAAAAACTTATATCTGTTTTAATAAAGAGATAATTGAGTTGAATTACACCCAAATGAATTTTTTGACTTTTATTGGTAAATGTTTGCACTACATAATAATTACATTCACTGTAGGTGATGAATATATACACATAACACCTTTCAGTTCCTTTATGTTTTCATCCCTTTCTTCATCTCCCTTTTATTTTTCCAGCATCATATCCATTTGATTGTCTTTTAAGTTCTTATAAAGTTAATTATTATATACATAGATTGAAAACTAAACTAATAGGTGAAAGAACACACAGTACATTTACAACTATATTAAATCAAGATACACTTTGGATACATTGTTCACATTGTATTGAAATATTTTCCTATAGTTCCCTTATTGTCTTTTATTTTATAATATATGTTACGTATATTAAATTACATGTACATATATATGACATTACATATACATATATACATAATGCATTATATATACATAAATAGTACACATATATTTTATAGACAGAGGAAAACAAAGAGAAAAAAATTTCATATAAAAGCATCCATGCAATGTTTAAAGTTGTATGTCTGAGTTACTTCACTTAATATTATGATATCAAGGTGCATCTAATATCCTACAAATTGTATTGCTGTATACCTGATTCATCATGTCAAACATTACTATTTGTTTTCTGAAGTTCTACATGTTGGTGTTTGGTGCATTTATCTTTGTAACTGTTAACTTTCTGTTCAGTTGTTCTATTAACTACTGTATAATGACTTCCTTCCTTCCCTTCTTTCTTTCTTTCTTTCTTTCTTTCTTTCTTTCTTTCTTTCTTTCTTTCTTTCTTTCTTTCTTTCTTTCTTTCTTTCTTTCTTTAAGTCAGGGTCTTGCTTTGTAGTTCAGGCTGGCTCTGAGCTCACTATGTAGCCCAGGGAAGCCTTGAACTCAGCAGTACTCCTACCTCTGCCTCCTGAGAGTTGGGATTACACATGTGAGCTACCACATCTGGTAATTTTCTTTATATCTTCTGATCAATCTTAGCTTGAAAACTATTTTGTCTTAAATTATTATACCACCTCTTGATCTTTTCAGGGTTCGCTATTTAGTTTTTCTATCCTTGGATTTTTAAAATCTGTAGTTCTGGTATGTGGCTGTCACAGTTCTGCAGTTTGGTGCCTCTCAGATTAGCTTCAGGGAAGTCAGGGGTTTGAGGACAGAATTTTGTTGACTTTCCCCCCATGTTTCTATTGTTTTTATTTTCATCTGGGGTTTTTTTTTGCACTATTTGTGGGTGCTTTTAGGCTAAAGACCTTGCTACTAGTGTAGAGATCTCTTTACTTGCTTTTCAGTGTTGTAATTTGTGCATGGCTAACTGTAATCCTTTGCCACAGCCCCAAGATTCATTGACCTTGTTTATATTGGGAAATAAAAATGCAGTGTAGTTAAACAATTACATTCTCAGATAATATCCTCCAAGATTGTTGATATATAAAGACAATTTGATTCTTAGCCTTCACATAAATAGCAACAATTAGGTGACTGTTAATATCAAGTATAACAGCTATACCAGTACCTCCCAAGACAAAGTAGATATTAACATGTTGTAAGAATGAGTTATGTGCCTTCCTTAATTCTAGAGAAGAAACCATCAATTATGATGTCAACATTAAGACAACAAAAGTTTTTTTAAAGCTTATATCTAATTGTAACAGTATCTTATTTCTCCATCAATATTGAAGGACGATTTTGTGTGGTATATTTATCTGGATTGCAGGTTACTTTGTTAGAAGGCTTGAAATATTTAAACTCAATTTCTTCAGTTAATGGTTTGTATTAAAATGTCTGTGTATTACTCTGCCATAAAGAATAAAATTTGAGTGATTTATGCTCAAGTGGATGTACCTTGAGGATATACTCATAAGTGAAATAAATAGGTCACAGATATACAAATGCCATATCTTTTCTCTGATATGAGAATCTGAAGATGTAAATGAGCTCTAGAATATATGATAGATACTGTGAAATAAAAAATATTCAAAGGGAAAAGGGTAGGGTTAAATAATAAGGGGAAAGAAAAATATGATGTTAAAAAGGGAAATAAAGCATATGTATATAAAGGGGGTGGGGAGTTGTGGGGTGGTAGGGGGATGGTAAAATGACAATTAAATTGAGGCATATTCTGGTACAAATTCTCAATGTTTAGTGCAATCATGATATGTATATAAAATGTACCAATAAAGAATTCAATTAAAAATTAGCAAATTAAATGTCAAAAACAAATAACTCTGCTGTGATTCTGATGGGCTTTCCTTAACAGGTGAATTGTTTCTTTTCTCTAGCATCTTTATTTTTCCCTCGCTTAAATTTTTGGAATCTTAACCACTATATGCCTTGGTGCATCTTTTTTCTGCTCATGGTAATTGGAGTTCTGTATGCCTCAATAATCTGTTTGTAAAATTCTTTTTCTATGCTGGAAAAGTTTTCATTCATTACTTCTTTGGACATGCTTTTTATGCCCATTGTGGTATCTTTTAATGTTCCATTGATTATGATCATTCTCATGTTATTCTTTGCATCATCTAATAGCTGTTGCATTGATTTTTCTCAGCCACTTGCTCTCTTTAAGAAATCTTTCATTTAATGTTAACTAGCTGTAAATTAGCTTTCTAGAGCACATATTTTGTCCTCACATTAGCTGATTCTTCTGCATGTAATTTAAAACTGGGTATCTTTTTGATTCTTTCATGGAATACAGATCTTTCGTATATTAGACATATGTGGTTTCCATCCCTTTTGTATGATCCTCTACTTTTTATCTCTATATATTCTAAATTTATTTACCATTTCCATCTTATGGTCACCATCTCTTCAGTTCTCTGTGAAATTAATTATGATTTGCTCTTTTTTTCTAAAGACTGATTCATTTGTTTTGTTATTTCCATTACTACACTTTCAGAAATTTCAGCTGAGTTGCTTTTAATTTCTACCACCTCAGTGCCCCTGGACTTGCCTTGGGTAAGATAGAGTATCATTCTTTCACATTTCATTTTCTATTTTTTGAAATTCGTTTTCTGCATTGATGCTTGTAAATTGCTTATGACAGGTAGCTTCATTATTAGTGTTATGACCTCCTTAGGAAGTGACTGCTTTTCAGAGATGTCTTATAGGTGTTGCTAGATTGAAAAATATTCTATGAATTTAACCAACTTTTTTTTCCTTTTCAAAATACACACTAAATGATTTTAAAATTGGCATAAGTGAGTAACTTCTGGGAAGATACTGAAACATCAAGGAACAATAAATCAGCCTCTTAAATATTCAGAATCTGGACACTGGAAAATAACAACATGAGAAACAGAAAAATGAAGGAAGAGAATCCCTAGGACCCAGGAAGGATCTGAATGGAGAAACAGAGACCACAGGGAAAGTAAAGAGACACTCTTCCATGCAGAAGGAGAATGTAGCAAACCACATTTGCTCCTTGATTCCCAGCTTGTGGCCTGAGAGACATGGCTCAAATCTATGGAGATTTCCTGAGGATGGATGACCTAAATGCATCCAGGGAGAAAAACGCCACTGGAATGGTGCAGTGAAGGCTGTGAACTACAATACCTGGTGAGTTACACAAGCCTGAGTCCAACAGGACCCTGGAAACAGCACATGGCCAGATTCCATTGAGGGGAGGAGCCAACTGAAGCCAGGACTACTATCAGCTATTAGCTGGTTTCCTCTCAGGGTTCCCAGTGACTGGGAGAGGACAACTACAGCAGATACCCAGAGTCATGAAGCAGAAATCAGGTTGGCAAGAGACACTCAGAACATTATAGACTGAGCACCTCAGGCCTACTTCACTGCCAGGGACCAGGATCAGCCAGAATTTCTGTGGAGATGAAAGACTCAGCACTCAGCCCCATTCCTACTGCTGACTTTCTGACATCATCCAGCATGAATTTGAACTCTGTCTGCCTCCTTTCTATAATTGTGACAGTGCAGACAAGCCCTAAATTGGATACAACCACAAAACCATATATCTAAGAAGATAAACACAGGCTTGAAATCACACAGAAGTCTCTTTTATTCTTGTTTTTCTCTTTGCTTTTGTCTTATTTTTTTCTTAATTTGTGCTTTTTTTGAAGAGTATGAAAATTGTTTTTAGTGTGCTTCTTTGTTTAGTTCTCATTTTTTTTCTTTTCCTCTTGTCCTCTTCACCAGTTTCTCAAAGCCTAGGTAATCTTCTTTTATCCTTCAGCTTTGGTTCTAATTTGTTCTGTCTTTCATTTCTCTAGTTTTCCTTCTAATCCCTTTTAAATTTTCATCCCTGAGGGTAAAATAGCTCTACTGAGGGTATATTTACTGAATATGTTTCTGATTTTAGATTGTATTTTATAAAGAGAAAATCTTGTATCTATTGTTAAAAGTGGAAAATAGCAATTATCACAGTTGATTATTTTCTAGACTGTGCTTAATGCTGTTGTTATTATTGATTGTACTACTTTAGCTGAGATGACATAGTTGTGACCATCTTTTCCCTGTATGACAATAGTAATATTTTCTGAGAGTCACAAAGAATACCACGGCACAGTACCAAGGGTGTGGGTAGTAGGCCAAGTAGGCAGTGGATTCTCAGCCAGTTTATTTTTGGCGAGGTAAGATCATGGAACAGATTTAAAAGCCAGAATCCAATATTCATACAGTATTTTTGTATGAATTCATGTTTGATTACATCATGCTTTAGACAGTGTATTGGTTGCAGGTTTATATGAAAAATATGTGTCCAGATTTTACTTTCCCTAACAATAATGCAAAGTATAATCGACAAATAAAATTTTAAACACGTAACCCAAGGAAAGCCAAGGGGAAATTTTTCAGTTAAATAATTTTCTGAAAATGGCTTTTAATCAAATACCAACACCTAAAATCTGTGAAGTAGTTTGGACGTGTTTTGTTTAGCATAGAGTCAAAGAAGCCTATGAAATATTTCTCATATAATCTATAACAAATAATATGCATTCACATATGAGTATATCACTGTTTCCATTACACACACTGTTCATTTCTGTAATGATGAAAATATTCTTATAAATTTTAAAATTTTCTTCACTGATTATATAAGTTATTATTTTTTTTCTATTTCCTATGAGAAAAGATTGAATTACTTTTGACTCAGTGCAAACCTCATCAAATACCAACAATATTCTTGACCTAGAAAAAAAGCCACTATAAAATTCTTTTTTTTTTTTTTTTTTTTTTTTTTTTTTTTGAGATAGGGTCTCGCTTTGGATTTCAGGTTGGCTCTGAGCTCACTATGTAGCCCAGGCAAGCCTGGAACTCAGAAACCCACCTGTCTCTGCCTCCCAAGTGCTGGGATTATAGGCGTGATCCACCATGCCCAGCACTGTGGTATGTGGTATTGATGGCTGGGGGGTGTGAGTCTCCACGCCCAGCATTGTATGTGGTTTCCCGGGATCAAGCTCAGGACCTTGAGCTTGCGAGGCAGGCGCTGGAACCTCTGAGCTAACCCTCCGGCCCTACTATAAAATTCTTAATTAAGCACCAAAACACTAAATAGCCCAAGTAATCCTGAGCAAGAAGGAGCTGTGATACTTGATTTGAAGAGATTATAAAGATTTAGCAATAAAGACAAATATTTTTATATAAAGACAAACATACAGAAAAATTTACAAAGTTCACTAAGAGAACTCACACTGGAATCAATTAATTCTTTACAAAGCTACTGAAACACTACACTGGAGAAACAATAGCTTCTTTGACAAATAGTATAGGAAAATTGGTATCTATATGTAAAAAATTGAAAGTTATCCCTCTCTCAGTGTATACAAAGAATCAATTCAAAATAGATAAAAGATTTAAACTTAACATTTGAAACTTCTGTAAAAATGCATAGGAAAACAATTCAAGACTGGTACAGGTAATGATTTTCTCGATACAACCCAGAAAGAATAAGAAACACAAGTTGACTGGTGAATGGGATTGCATCAAAACAAAGTTGCTGGACAGGTAAATAAACAACAGAATGAAGAAACAACTTTCAGAACAGAAGGAAATCTTTATCAAGTATTGAAATTATAAAGTTAATATTGAGATTATACAACCAACTCAGAAAAATTGAGAATAAAGAGTAACCTGTCAAATTATGAAAATGATCTGTTTAGGCACTTCTCAAAAAATACATACAAATAATAAATACATATATGAAAAATGCTCAATCATTATACACCTGGAAATGTAGATATAAGTCAAAGTTAAAATTGCAGGATATCATTGTACCCAAGTTGGAATGACTGTATCTAAAAAAGAAAGAAAAACAAAAATAAAAGCCCAACTAGACAAACAGCCAACAAAATGAGTACAACAAAGTCATTATCAAATGCTGATAAGGATGTGGAGAAAAAGGAACACTTACACACACATCATGGGAGGGTAAATTAGCACAGCCAGAAAATGTGATATATATATATATATCACACACACACACACACACACACACACACACACACACACACATATATATATATATAACAACTTATCTATGATGAAATACACAGAATGGAATCTTGTCATTCATAGCAGAATTAATGAAAATGGAGAATACTATGTTAGCTGAGGTAAGCCAGACACAGGGAAATTAAACACAAAAAACCCTGAAATAAATGTTATTTTTAGAGATTCAAAAGAGAATGGGGCTGAAGAAAATAACAAAAGTGTTGTTCGATTTGATCTTTGCATGCTTAGTGATATTACCCTAGACTTCAATAAAATATACAGTTAATACGTGATGATAAAATGACTGTTCTAGATACCATTTACTCTTTAGTGTTTATTAATTTATATACATTGAATATCAGATACTTTCAGAGTATTCTGTTGGACATCCTATGGAAAATGAAGTCTATTTTTATCTATTTTCTTCAGCCTTTCTGAAAAAATCAAACATGTTTAGGTGTGAATACTGTGGTATTTGACATTTTGAGAAGAAACCATAGTTTTCAAAGAACTGCTATCTTTTAATGAGAAAAAGTTATAGCAAAACCTTTTTTACATGTAACATTATATCCTTTGATATCACATTTATGTCTGTCTTTTCACATGAGCCACTGCTTTGGTGACCAATTTGGAGTAAGATCTGTGCAACTACTTGCAAAAATAACCAAACACTACTTCATGTTCACACTACTTGCCATTAAATTTGTTGCTACACAGATTCCGTCATAGCTGAATTGTAAACCAAACTATAAGTTTAAAGGAATAAATGGCCTATGAACAACAACTTGCAAAATGGTGGACAAGGGCTGATGGATACATTTTTCCTTTCTTTCTTAAAAAGCCCAGTGATGCAACAGCTAATATAACTTCTCAGGTAAAAAGATAAAGCTGTCTGTTGGGCTGGACACCAACACATGTCCATCTGTTCATAATACATATTTTCTTTTCATCATGTCTTCCCTTATTTCTTTCACCTCCCACCCACTACCCTTCATCTGGATTTCCTAGCACTTCAATAGTTCAGTGCTCTTGCTTTGCTCTTGCTGACAGTGTAAAAGAAGAACGATCTCGAGACAAAAGCAGCGAGAGTTAATTTCTCTAAAGGTATTGTGTTCTCACACAGACTTCTAATTTTCCTGTGAGCAAGATGAGCAGCTGTGGCAGGAAGTAGGGATATTCATAAACTTTCCAGATAGGCTCCTTCCTGACACATGATGCACTACCCAGCTGCCTTGAAGTTAGGCACAGTCATGTTACTGAGGGTAGCTAAAGAAATGTTAGTGTAAGGAAGTGTCTCTTCCAGCCAGAAACTTTGGTATGTAAACAATTTCACATCTTTCCATCAGGTATGCTGCTGACTTAGTCTTTGTTAGTTGTATCTTTAAATGATCAAAATTTTTAAAAAGCTTCCTTCTAGCCTGTGCTGCTTATTTTTTATAAGCAACAAATAAAATTTTTATTGTATTGGACAGGGAAGGTTTGAAGGTGATTGTTTCCTTGCTGTTTTCATTGACTGATAAAGTATCTTTAGTTCCCAAAATGAAGTTCACCATAATTGAGACTTAAGAATTTGACACCTTATTTTCTACTATTCTAACTCTTAAAATAGTTACCATGACTGATGGTGACTTTTTTCAACAGCTTGAGAAATTAGTATTGTAAAATATAAAAAACATGTCCATGTATGAATCGAAGGAAGAACACTGGAATAGCAGGGTGTGGTGGCATATACCTGTATTCGAGAGGCTGAGGCAGGAGGACTGCCTTGAGTTTGAGGCCAACCTGGACTCCATAATGAGATCATATATCAATCAATCAATCAATTAATCAATCAAGTATATGAATGAATATTTTTGCAATCATTTGAAATGTGTTTATAACACCTACTGTATTCTTTAATAAATTATTGAGATTAAATCCACCCTTGCAAATAAAACTCGAAATTAGATTGTTTGGGCACATATCTTGAGTTCCAATAACAAGAAAACTTCTAATATAAATGAACATGTAATAAAGACTATCCCTGGTACTGGTATGCATACTTTACTCATTTAGAAGTAATAAAATTTACATTTATTCTGCTTTTATCTCCTCTGTCCTTTTCCATCGCCTTCTTCTATTTTCTACACAGTTTAGGAGCACCCTTTCAAATACTAAAAGAAAAATAAAATATCCGAAATCTACATAGTTTTTTTTTTTTACTACAATCAAGGCACTATCCCATCCACATTTTAATGTTCATGAATTGGATATTACCTTCATCCCATTTAAAAAATATTTTCGAGATAGGGCCTTGCTTTGTAGTTCAGGATGGCCCTGAGCTCACGATGTATCCCAGGCAAGCCTCAAACTCAGCAATCCTTCTGCCTCTGCCTCTTGAGTGCTGGGATTACAGGCATGAGCCACCACGCCCAGCTATCTTCATCCTAATTTTATAATTGTGGAAACCAAAGCTCAGAAATTTTGAATAGTTTGTTCAAGATCCCATCATCAATGAATGAAAAACTCAATTTTTAAGATTCAGGTAATGAATTCAGGAACAATACTCATAATGCTCTATAGCTTCCATTGTCAAATGCAGAGGCAAGCACATGTAACCCCAAAATGAACCATTTATTAATTGCTGGGTGTACAAACTAAATGTCTTAATGACCAAGCAGAGCCTCTAAGTATAAGGCTGTTACAGAGAAGGGGGGAAGGTAGGACCTATGATGAGCTGGAGATGACATAGCCTGCCTAAGTTTAGCCAAAGTAAATGTGATTTTTTTTAAATTGAATTCTTTATTGATACAATTTATATACATCTCACAATCACATATAACATTGGGAAATTTGTACCAGTATATGCCACAAGTTAATTCTCATTTTTACCCATATTCCTACCCACTCCCCCCTCCTCCCCCCTTTATACATGCTCTTTTATTTTCTTTCTGTATCAGTAAATATGATTCTTAATCTAGGCTTTCTTCATCCAAGTGTTGTCTTTTCACCCAGTGAATGTCTATATTGTTGTCTTCAGTTACACTCAGTATACTTAGGAAAAAAGTGAAGTAAAAGCCAAAGGTATGCAATGTTGTGGTTTAATTCCTTTAGAGTGTCTTAAAGATTTATTAAAACTGGAGTGAGTATCCCTAAGTAGAGCCTATCTCAGAAATTGAGATGTTAGCTTTAGTTGAAGTATGCAAATGTGTATGCATGTATCTTTGTTCTTCTGTGCACTACTTTGTTGATCAAAGCAAATTCCTGTTCCTTGAATCTACATTAGTGTATGTCTTATTATTATTGCCTCTAAATGAAAGTTAGAAATCCCAGTCACACATTTTTAGAGATTTCTTTCTACAGTAGAATAGAGCTTTGATACATGGTTTTTAACCATCCACAAGTAGCAGGCAAATCTTTGATTAGCATTTCTTATATTTCCCTTTTATTACTTTGCAAACTCTTCTCCAATTCATTTGGGAAAGGAAACCATGCATTATTCATTCCTAAGTGCACTAATTATATCAACATTTTTGGATAACCTTGGGTCAATTGAAATTTGACTTCTGAGACAACTGCCTGTAAAAAAGTCACAGAGAGTCATCTGTATTGGAACTTTTTCTTCTATTATATCAATGAACAGCAAACTCCTTGTAGAAGATCAATCTTTACAGGTGAGGAGGATATTAAGCACTTGTGTCCATTCATTACAGAAAAGAAATTGTGTCAATCGAGGTAGATTGGAAAGTAGACAGGTTTGTTCTCATGAGTCAAAACACTATCACTTAACAATAAGCTTTGATTAATACCAATTTGGCTTGCATTTGAAAAAATAATTTAATGACTTTTGAAATACCAAATTCTGTCGCCTTTTTAAGAAACACAATCCAATACTCTTCATTTTAAAGTAACATATCAGTGAGGTGTGATGACTCACTCCTGTAATCCCAGCACTCAGAAGGCAGAGACAGGAGGATTGCTGAGTTCGAGGCTTACTTGGGCTACACAGTGGAGCTCAGAGCCAACCTGAACTACAAAGAGAGACCATGTCTCAAAAAATAAATAAAATTTTAAAAATAAAATAAAGTAAATTAAAATAAAATACCATAGTATGCATATTCACTAGCCAGCTGCTTATATAATAACCTCTCAAACAAGAATTGCTGGATATTTTCCACATGGCATGCTGAATAAGGAAATATGTTTCACTCAGGTCATTCAATAGCTTAATTTTATCTGAAAAGCATGACTAAAATTGGCTTAAATTGTGACATCCTGTATTCCACAAAAAGCACACATTATAACAAATAGAGTGGAAAATATTAAAAATACCTTTTTTAAATTGTTAATTTCTCTGTGGAGCACTTTAAGCTACAAGAGTAAGTCCTGTCCAATCACAGAAATTTCTGGCACAGTTCTTGACATGCTTCTCTATCAGGGTGGTAGCATATTATATACTGTCAAGTACAACTATCAAGAAAAGTTATAATCATTGATAGCTTCATCATGTAATTTTCTACAGAAACAAATATTTGTACTTCTGAACACTAATTTAGAAAGTTCAAATCCAATTATTTAAAATTATAAGTCAGGCGGTGGACTGAGGGCCACCCACTGGCCCACTGCACCCAGGAGCAGCACAGACACCACTACACCAGAGTCATTCCATTTCCAGTGGACTGAAGGCTGCCCAGGAGCCCACTGTACTCTGGAGAAGCGTAGACTGGGCTATGCCAGTCGCCATTCAGTTTCTGAGGGAGTGAGGGCCACCCACCGGCCCCCTGCACCCCGGAGTGGTGTGGACTCGGCTACCTCGGGTGCCATTCCATTTCCGGCGGTGGGGGAGGACTGAAGTCTGCCCACCAGCGGGCTCCACCCTGGAGCTGTGCAGAGAGGAGTCAGGTACGGACCCTGGGAATCATCCACACCATGGATGATTGAGGGCCTCAGGCGGGCCCCAAACCCACCCCAGAGCTGCGTTGTGAGAACCCAGGATCGAGAGGAGCTGGAGCCATCTCCTGCGTCCCTCCACAGGACATGTGCTCGAGGAGCCACGCTGAGAAACCAGGCAAGATTAAAAAAAAAAAAAAAAAGGAATCTAGCTCCTATTTTGCCATCTACTCCTAGATCCCTCTATTCAACTCTTGTCCCCACACCCTCTCCTATCTTCCTGTCAGAAGCAATACCCAGAAGAAAAAGACTCTTAGGCTTTCTTATTTCTTCTTCTGTACTATTATAAGAAGGTGTGCAAAGTTTCCAACTGTCTTTTGGCATACAGTTAGTACTGTTTTATATATGCCTTTTTATCCTCTATTACCTGCTGGCATATGTGAAGTTCTAGGGTATAAGTGATCTTCATAAATCTGCTAACCCTATTTCATTCTCCTCCTGTCTCCCTACCCCTGCCTAGGAATATACCCAAAAGAATTTTAAAAATCACATTGGAAAGAAAGATGTACACCCTTGTTCATAGCAGCTCAATTCGTGATAGCTCAGTCTTGGAAAAAACCCAAATGCCCATCTACTTGAGACTGGAAAAAGATGTGGTTTTTTAAAAAATAAAATGGAGTATTACTCTGCCATAAAGAATGACAAGATTGATTCATTTATGTGCAAATGGAGGCACCTGGAGGATATACTGATAAGTGTAATATATAGATCACAGATATAAAAATACCGGATCTTCTCTTTGACATGAACACCTGTCGATGCAAATGATCTCTAGAAAGTATGACAGCTTTTATAGAGTGGGAAATTTCCATACAAAATTTGGTGTGGGAATGTAATGAGAGGAAGGAATATATATGATTCAGAAAGAAAATAAGAGAGTATATATAAAGGGGGTGGGGAGGTGTGGGTGCGTAGGGATATGGGTAAAAATGAGAATTAACTTGTGTTATATACTGGTACAAATTCCCCACTGTTATATGTGATTGTGAGATGTATATAAATTGTACCAATAAGTAATTAAATTAAAAAAAATCAGTCACTTATGGAGTAAAAAAAAAAAACAGCTTCAGTTATTCTCAGATAAATTTTCAGTATACTTGAATTGTTACCTTAGGCAATTATTCAACTTATGAGCTGAATTCAGTTAAGATTGTAATGATTCAATTTATCTATTTGGAAGTTTATTTCTTACATTCATTGTATTTTTTTAATCTGAGGAACTCATGAAAGCTGTTTTTACATATGAAGAAACTGAGGTGATCAAAAGTCTTGGACATAATTGTGTCTTGGTGAATTAGTGTTACCACAAAAAAACTAATTTTCAAAGGTCTTGATCAGTAGCATTTCTCTTTGTCAAGTCATCATTTTAGTTATTTGATAAAAGTTTTCCTTAGTTATTAAATTTACTTTTCTAATGATCATAACTAAATAGATATAACTACTAGAGCATTAATCAGTTTTTTAAGACCACTTACAAATATATTAAACTTACAGTAAAAGTTCTTTTACAAAATGGTGTGGTTCTTCATTGAAAAAGAGATATTAAAAATTAAAAGTGGAATATAAATTACATGTATATGTTTTTGAACAGTACATATGTGAAAGAGGTTAAAAGATCCAACTTCATCAGGTTGCATGATCTTGAGGATTTTCTGTATTCTGTTTGCCAGTATTATATTGAGAATTTTTGCATCTATATTCATTAGAAAGACCAGCTTACAGTTTTCCTTCTTTACATAAGTCTTTCTCTGCTTTTGGAACCAAGGTAATGCTTGTGCTGAGATATGATTTTGAGAGACATGCATCACTTTTAATTTCATTTAAGAGTTACAGTAGTGGAATGAGCTCCACTGTAAATGTCTTGTAGAATTCGGCAATGAAAACATCAGGGCTATGATTTTCTTTTATGATAAGTTTTTCTTCTGGAATTTCTATTTATCTTTTTTTGTAAGTTGAATTCTTTATTGGTACAATTTATATACATCTCAAAATTACATATAACATTGGGGAATTTGTACCAGTATATGACACAAGTTAATTCTCATTTTTACCCATATCCCTACCCACCCATACCTCCTCACCCCCTTTATACATGCTCTTTTATTTCCTTTCTTTATCATATTTATTCCTTCTCCTCATCACATTCCCACACCAAGTTTCCTATGGAAATTTCCCACTCTATAAAAGCTGTCATACTTTCTAGAGCTCATTTGCATCTACCAGTGTTCATGCCAAAGAGAAGATCCGGGAATTTGTCTATCTGTGATCTATTGATTTCACTTATTAGTATATCCTCCAGATGTCTCCATTTGCACCTAAATAAATCAATCTTTTCATTCTTTATGGCAGAGTAATACTCCATTTTATTAAAAAAAAACATTTTTTTTGAGACAGGGTCTCACTTGTAGTTCAGGCTGGCTCTGAGCTCACTATGTAGACAAGACAAGCCTTGAACTCAGCAATCCTCCTGTTTCTGCCTCCTGAGTGCTGGGATTACAGGTGTGAGCCACCATGCCCGGCGAAAACCACATCTTCTTTATCCATTCTCCAGCTGATGGACATTTGGGTTGTTTCCAAGATTGAGCTATCACGAACTGAGCTGCTATGAACAAGGGTGTACATCTCTCTTTCCATTGTGATTTTTAAAATTCTTTTGGGTATATTTCTAGCAGGGAGATAGCAGGGTCAAATGGGACCCCTAGTCCTAGTTTTCTGAGAAATCTCCACAATGGTTGCACAAGTCTGCAATCCCACCAACAGTGGAGAAGGGTTCCTTTCTCCCCACAGCCTTGACAGCATTTATTGTTGGTTGATTTTGTGATCATGGCCATTCTTTGTGGAGTGAGATGAAATCTCAGTGTGGTTTTCATTTGCATCTCTTGAATGACCATTGATGTTTAACATTTCTTCATATGTTTCTTGGCTGCTTTGACTTCTGCCTCTGAGAAGTGTCTGTTCATTTCAGATGCCCATTTTTGAATTGGGTCTTTAAACTTGGGGAGGCTGATCTGTTTGTGTTCTTTATATATTGTAGATAATATCCCTTTTTCTGATAAACAGCTAGTAAAGATTTATTCCCATGTTGTTGGTTGTCTTCTAGCAGTGTCAGTGACTTCTTTTGCTGTGCAGAAGCTTTTCAGTAGAATGAGATCCCATTTGTTGATTCTTTCTGCTAGTTCTTATGATAAGTTTTTAATTACATTTTCAATTTTATTTATTGATAGAAGAATGTTTATTGTTTTTGTATCTTCATCCCAGGGATTCAAGGTTGGTTCAACACAGGTAAATTGATAAATGTAATACACTGTATTAACAGAATCAATCACAAAAGAATATGATCATCTCAATAGATGCAGAAAAAGCAATTGACAAACTCCAATATCCATTCATAATTAAAACTGTTTAGAAAAATTGGAATAAATGGCCTTTAGTTCAGCCTGATTAAAGTTAGTCATGGAAAACCAACAGCCACCATCATACTAAATGTTCAAAAATAAAAACCTTTCACACTACAACTAGGTACAAGACAAGGCTGTCCACTGTCACCACTCCTGTTCAATATAATTCTGGAAACATTAGTCATAGGAAGTAGATAAGAAAAAGAGACAAAAAAAGAATGAAGACTGAAAAGGAAGAAGTTAACCTGTCGCTATTTGTGGATGACATGATACTCTATATAGAAGATCCTAAAAACTCATCCAGATGATTGCTTGACTTAAGTGTCAGGTTCAGTATAGTAGCTGGACACAAGGTCAGCACCCCAAAATTAATAACCTTCCTATAGACAAATAATAGACTCATTAAGGCAAAAGTGGGACAATTCCTTTCATAATAGTATCAAAAATGAAATATCTAGGAATCAATCTAGTAAATGAGGTGAAAGACTTCTCTGAAAGCTACAGTACTCTGAAAAAGAAGATCAAAGAGGACATCAGAAAACTAAAAGACATCCTTTGCTCCTGGGTAGGAAGAACCAATATTGTCAAAATAGCTGTACTTACTAAACAGTAGATATATTGAGTGTAACCCTATTTGAAATCCCAAGAGAATACTTCACAGAGCTAGAGAAGACTATCCAAAAATTCATCTGAAACCAGAAAAGACCTAGAATATCAAAAGCAGTTCTAGGCAACAAGGACATGCCAGGCGTATCTCAATTACCAACTTGAAACTATGTGACAAAGCCATCGTGTAAAAGCAAACAAACAAAGAAACAAATAGCATGCTACTGGCAAAGAAACAGACCAGTAGATCAATGGAACATACTAGAAGATTCAGAAGTAACTGCAGCTATAATAAGGCATCTTATCTTTGACAAAGATGCCAAAAGTGGAGGAAAGATAGCTTCTTTAATAAATGGTGCTGGAAAAACTGGGTTTTAACCTCCCAAAGATTAAAGCGAGATCCATGTCTTTCAACATGTATCAAACAAAAATCAAAGTGTATTAGAGACCTAAATATTAAAACAGAAACACTAACCCTGGTTGAGGTTAGATTGTATGGAACTTTTAGAGAAACTGATGTAAGGAAAGACTTTAAGAACAAAACCTCAACAGCATAGGAATTAAAAGAAAGGGTCAAAAACTAGGATCTCATTAAGAAAATTCTGAACAGCAAGAGAAAACATTAACAGAGGAAAAAACCTACAAGTTTGCAAATAAATTTACCAGCTGTTCCTCAGCAAAAGGACTACTATCTAGAATATATAAAGAACTTTAAAAAAAAAACAGCTCCTCCAATCCAGTAATGAGTATCTGAAATGCGCAAATACTTTTCAGATGAATAAGTAAAAACATCAAGGAAACATGAAAAAAATGTCCTCATTCAGAAAAGGCAAATAAAAACAACACTGATATTCCATCTCAGTCCAGATAGAATGGGTGCTATCAAGAAACCAACTGGCAACAAATGCTGGCTGATCTATGGAGAGAAAGGAACTCTTCTCCACTGATGGTGGGAATATAGACAGGTGCAACCATTATGGAGATCAGTGTGGAGATTCATCAAAAAGCTAAGATTGCAGGTCCAATTTGACCTTGCTATTTCTCTGTTAGGTATCTGCAAGAAAGAATTAAATTATTACACCACAGGGGCATATACACACCCATTGTGTGTGTGTGTGTGTGTGTGTGTGTGTGTGTGTGTGTGTGACAGGATCTCACATTGTAGTTCAGGCTGGCCCTGGGCTTACTATGTAGCCCAGGCAAGCCTCAAACTCAGCAGTCCTCCTGCCTCTGCCTCATGAGTGCTGGGATTACAGGTTTGAGCCACCAAACCTGGCATGGTACATGGTTAGTACTGATTGTGGGTGGGCATGAGCCACCATACCCAGTATTACTGTATGTGGTTACCAGGGATACAACCAGGGACCTTTCATTTGCCAGGCAGGCTCTGGAACCTCTGAACTAAATCTCCAGGCTTATACACCCATTTTTGTCTCAGCTCTGTTTACAATAGCTAAATCTTGGAAACGGTCCAAATGCCTATCAATGGGAGACTGGATAAGCAATATTTTTATATAAAACGGGGTTTTAGTCATGAAGAATGATATATTTGAGTCATTTGTCCTCAAACGAATGTACCTTGGGAAATTACTCAAATGGATGCACCTTGAGGACATATTTATAAGTGAAATAAATGGATCACAGATGTGTAAAAACCATATTTTTTCTCTTGTGTGAGAAACTAAATGTGTAAATATGTTACAGAATGTATGATCGGTATTTTGAAATAGGCTGAAAGTGCTCAAAAGGAAAAGAGAGAGGGGTGTATGGGACAATAAAGATGGGGAAGATTTTTTTTTTTTTTTTGAGACAGGGTCTTTCTTTGTAGTTAAGGCTGGCCCTGAGCTCAGTATGTAGCCCAGGCAAACCTGGAACTCAGCAATCCTCCTGCCTCTGCCTCCTGAGTGCTGGTATTACAGGCGTGAGCCACCACTCTGGGCACTGTGGTATGTGGTATTGATTGTTGGTGGGTGTGAGTCTCCACACCTAGCATTGTATGTGGTTACTGGGATCGAACTCAGGGCCTTGCACTTGCAAGGCAGGTGCTGGAACCACTGAGCTAAATCTCTGGCTCAGGAAAGAAAATTTTGACAGTAAAAGCAAAAGGGGAAACAAAGCCTATCTATATAGAGGGTTGAAGTATAGTAAGGGGGACATGTGAAAGGAAAAAAAAATGAGAATCAAAATATTTTATGTATGGGCCAGAGATTTAGCTCCACAGTTCTGGCACCTCCCTGGCAACCACAAGATTGCTGATTCTATCCCTGGTAACCATTTACAGCAATACTGGCTGTGGTGACTCACACCCACCAGCAAGCAGTACCACACATCACAATGTCAGGCATGGTGGTTCACACCTGTAATCCCAGCATTTGGGAGGCAGAGACAGTAGGTTTCTGGGTTTGAGACTTGCCTGGGCTACATAGTAAGCTCAAGACAAGTCTGAACTACAAAGTGAGACCCTGTTTCAAAAATAAATAAATAAATAATAAAAATAAATTAAAAAATTAAAAATTAAAAAAGATATGTCATGTACAGGTACAAATTTTTAATGTTGAATGTGATCATAATGTATATGTAAAATGTACCAATAAACTCAAATAAAAATAAAATAAAAGCCAAACAAAAGTTAAAGGGAGAATTAACTCATGTCATATACTAGTACAAATTCCCCAATGTTAAGTGTGATCATGAGCTGTATATAAATTGTACCAATAAAGAATTCAATTTTAAAAAGTTAAAGGAGCTCAAACTTTTTAGTAGGAATTTCAGGTTTTGAGGTATGGTTTAATAAGTGTAAGAACATGGTAGTGCAATTTAAAAGTGATCCCCCAATCCGCTTTGTCTGAAGGCTGAAGGATCCAGGAATTCCTACGGAAAAGATGAAAGTAGTAGGTTACCTCAGTAAGAATTGTTTGATTTATCATAGAATGAAATACACAATTCTACAATTTTAGTCTTAAAATTTTTAATGTGACTAACCTTTGCATTTGCTTCTCCTTAAGCTTAGATGGAGTTTTTTGAGTTTGATATCCTATTCTCCCCAATATGTTACACTACGCAGCAAATAGAAATCTGCAGTTGTAATCAAGATCTCAGTTCATGTGACTTTAAAATAGGAAAAGGAGTAAAATGGACAGAGGAAAAAATCATGGCAAGTATGATACGGGTTTGGTTCACTGTTGACCTGGTGATGGCAGTAGGGAAGGGACGTGCAACACAGAAGATGAGTAACTTCTAAATTGACTGTGGCCTCTGACTGAGAGCTAGGAAGGAAACAGAGATCTCGATAAAACAATCACAAAGAATCAAGTTCTCTCCACCTGAAAACTGAACCTAGTAGAGGATATTTCCTCACATCCTGCAGATGAGAACTCAGTCTGGACAAAACCTTGATTTCAGCACTGTGATACTCTCATCACACCACCTGACCATAAAATAGAATGTATGATAGATATTGCAAACTAGAAAATATTCAAATAGAAATGGGGCGTAGGGGTAATAAGGGGAATACAAGAATGTGGTGGTAATACAATGAGGAAATAAAGTTTATGTATATAGGGGCGAGGAGTTGTAGGGTGGGCAGGTGAAGGAGAAAGATGATAAATCGTGTCATACTGGTACAGATTTTCAATGTTGAGTGTCAACATGATGTGTATATATAATGTATCAATTAAGATTCAAATAAAAAAAATCTTCAAAAATGCTGCACTCTTAATACACAGAAACTGTTAGATAATAACTTTGTTTTAAATCATTGGTTTTTTAGGTAGGAAATAGAAAATTAGTGTACACATTACATTGGTAAAAACACTTGGAATATATATGAAAAGCCTACCATAAATCTAATAAGAGAGGGAGAAGACGAATGATTATCAAATTTGTTGAAATGCAATGGAAATTGTTTTTCTATGGCAAATGTCAGTGCTTTTTCCTGGAGACATCCATGAGGAGAATGACTAGACAGCCATTTGTGTGGATCAGTTTGAATAAAGCTTGCCTGAACAGCAAGCTGGAATGAGGAACTTTTAATCACATGACTTTACTAATCGATTCATACAAATGATAATTACCTCACAGTTTTTAAAGCTTTTGGAGTTTTTTTTTAAGCATAAAGTTCTTCTGTTCTAATTGCTATCCTCCAGATATGCCTTCACATAATCTCTGTCATCTTCTGTATGATAGAGAATACTGGCCTCAGAAAACAGTCCTGTTGCATCTTTTGCTTTCCTGTTTCTTTGACCTTCAGTCAAAGGGAGTTAACGTGGGATTGGAAAGTGCAAATAGAGTAAAGCAAAAAGAGAGAAGGAAATCTTTCACTTTACTCTACCTCTGCCTTACAACTGACCTCATTTTCTTATGACCGAGAAGTTGTGCTACCTTTCCATTTTATTAGTGTTGGAGTGTCCCAGTGTCTATTGCATATTCCCATAAATCTGCCCACACTCGCATGCGAAGTAATCTCATAACAGTATATTTATTTAAACTATGTACCACCAGGAACTTAGAGCATCACCCAGCCCAGCTATCAGCTGATGTTGCCATTTGAAAAACTGTGCTTTGTTGTTCTTTGAAGGCAGGAAGTTAAAATCAACCCTGTCACTGTGTCTTGTTTTCCTATGCTGGATTCCTGAGTGATAGCAATAAAGGATGGACGGAGATTGTTATTTCCTAAGTTTGAGTTGGCAGGCTCTTCACACTGTTTCGTTATTTTTGGATGCTATAAAGTAAGAATACTTAGTTTTTTATACTGACAATTTTTTTCTATAGAGGGAATTTCACTAACTGTATTATTCCTGATGGTCTCATCATCCTCTCATTCCTCAGTTGCATGTATTTAATTGGTAAATTTGAAAGTAATAAACTGAGCAAAGTCCAGTCAGCATCTGCTGTCTTATGGTATCTGGCCTTTATGCAAAATGGATCTGTTCTCCTTTGGTGCAATATGGGGCATCTGTCCCAGTCTATAACTGTAAATAAACATGGGGGATGAACTAATTCTGAAGGTCAAGTTTAGAAAGATATATGATCTTCAAACTATAGTCTCTAAATGAGCACCTGAAAAAAAAAAAACAGTTGCCAAAGAAAATAGCTATTTATTTGGGTTACCCATGCATCCCAAAAGACCCTTTTCTTGGTCAGTGCCACTTGATTAAATTACTAAAGGAAATTATTTTCCATAATTTTATTTGCTTTCCATTAAATTAAAGTTATTAGACATGTATTTTGAAGGACTATATGTGTAGATAACTACCAGAATGATTTGTTTTTAAAGCAGTGGTTTTCTGTTACATAAGTTTTAAAATTAACAGATGCGAATATGGTTATTAAATCTGAAGCAATAATCTAGTAAATCAAGCAATATATAACCACAGAGTTGTAGATTCAGTTGGCTTTCATCTTAAAATTTAAAAAAAAAAACATATTTTAACAGTTCACAACTAGGTTTCAAATAACAGTACACAATGATTGCAGATCAGGAAGTTAGAATCCTGGCAGGTAGTAGAGAAATGGGAAAGAAGGCTGGATAAAAGGGTCTTTGCTCAGGACTATTTTCCCAGTTATTGGCTTGTTAATTGTGATAATTTGGGGAATAATTTTGGGGAAAAAACATGTAGCAAAGCTAAGTTATCATTACTTTTATTTTTAAATGCCAGCAGTCATTTTCTTGCTTATTTTAACATTATCTTTTATAATAATCAAAATATATGGAATCATCAATTGTAACGTTCTCCTCCTTTTTATAGACTCCAGTTTTTGACACTTAACTCTTACTTCCTAGTTATTTCCTAAGTCTCTGATGTCTAAGTTTTAGTATTATTCTCTTTAAACTTTTGATCCTGATTGGGAATCGTGGTGCTCATACTAAATACAGGATTTGATAATCACAGTGTAGCCTGGATTTTTTTTTTTTTTTTACTATTCATCCCATCAGTGTATTGCTTGAGGCTTTTCATACTCTAATATAGGTCACTGGAAGTCTGTGGCATATTGAATCTCATTTTGAATTACAGAGCTTAGAATGTACGATTATAAACTGAAATTTCAGGAGTTTTCTGAAGTCTATTCCATTTCATCTCAAAACCGTCTTTATTATACATTAATGCAATTATATACATCATTGTCTGAGGATTTAAAATAGCCACTTTAAATATCTGAAAGCAGTAATATTCTCAACAAACTGTAAAAATTGTTAGAAACATCAAAAATTTTATGCAAACTTAACACACAAATTCCTTGCCTAAATAAGAGTAAAGATTCTATGCAAAGGTAAACAAAATAAAACTTTTATTATACACATTGCGAAGGTTATGCATGTCTTATTGCAATTTAAAAAAATAACTTTATTGATTCATTGTATATACACATCATGATCACACTCAGCACTGGGAACCTGTACCAATATATGACACAACCGGATTCTCACTTTTTCACATTCCCTTATGCACTCAACACCCCTCTGTCCCCTAAATATATAAGCTTTCACTCCCTCCTGTTTATTACCATCACATTTTTCCTTACTCCTCATTACTCAGCCCTCCACCACATTTCATATATATATATATATAGTAGATGATAGATAGATAGATAGATATAGATGATAGATAGATGATGATAGATAGATGATGATGATTATGGATAGATAGATAGATAGATATACATATATTGAGACTGGGTCTTGCTTTGTAGTTCAGGCTGGCCCTGAGCTCACTATATAGCCAAGGCAAGCCTTGAAATCAGCAATCCTCTTGTCTCTTCCTCCCGAGTGCTGGGATTACAGATGTGAGCCATCATTCCTGGTCCCTTTATATATTTTCTGTTTTTTTTTTTTTTTTTTTTTTTTTGAGACAGGGTCTTGCTTTGTAGTTCAGGCTGGCTCTGAGCTCACTATGTAGTCCAGGCAAGCCTCGAACTCAGCAATCCTCCTGTCTCTGCCTCCCGAGTGCTGGGATTATAGGCGTGAGCCACCACGCCCGGCCCTTTATATATTTTCTATTTCACAATATCCATCATACATTCTAGAACAGATCAACATCTTCAGTTTCTCATACCAGAGAACATATACGCTATTTAAACGTCCATGACCTATTTATTTCACTTATGAGTATGTCCTGAAGGTGCATCGATTTGAGTATGAATGACTCAAACACGTCATTCTTTAGGCAGAGTAATACTCAGAGGATACTGCTTCTGACCTTTGAGATTTGTAGCATTCAGAAGCACTCTTATCCTAACTCGTCCTTTGTCTAAGAACCTAAAGAACATCTAACAGTTTTAGAGCTTTGCATCCCAAAGGCTTTTACCAACTACACATATGTTGGAATTACTTGTCTCAAACTAAAAGGTACCTTGTTCTTGCATTTGAGTCTACAAAATCTTTCATGACCACAAGCAGCCAGATTTTAGAGTTGATGATTCGCTGTGAAGACAAAAACAACATGCACTTTAAGTTTGCAACAGTCCGACTTTACCTTGCACAGAAAGGTAAAGCTTAAGTGTGTCATCTAGAAAAGGCTTTTGGAAATTTTTTTTCAGATATCTCTTTGTGCAAGAGATTTTTGAGCAAAGGTCAAAACAAATATGGTGAAGATACCATGCACCTTCTCTAAAGCGCCTGCTTCCTTGGACTATATTGCCCTACAAACTCTTTTTTATCCTTCTATGTTGGAAAGCAGTAACATGAAATTCATCACAGACCATACATCAGTTTCTCTTCTTTCTTCAGCTCTATTTATTTAATTGAATTCTTTACTTGTACATTTTATATAGAACTCACAATCACACTCAATATTGGGGAATTTGTACCAGTATATGACAAAAGTTAATTCCCATTTTTCCCCAGAACCCTACACACTCCCACCCCTACACCTTATATACATGCTCTTTCATTTTCTTTCCAAATGATATTTAGCTTTTCCTTCATTACGTTCCCACACAAAATTCCCTTTGAACATTTCCTATTTTACAAAAACTATCATACATTCTAGAACTCATTTACATCTACAGGTTCTTGTACCAGAGAAAAGATATGGTATTTACATATCTGCGATCTATTTATTTCACTTATTAGTGTGTCCTCCATGTGTATCCCTTCAGCTGTACTTTTACAACTTTTGATCCTTATGTTCACTATGCCCCTTTGCATTTTAACTCACCTTTTAAATAGAAAAAAATATTAGAATTAGGGTGGATAGATGTTAATGGTTATAATACCTGACACATATTAACCTCTTTATTATCTAAGGTAATGCTGGCTGCTTATGATTCCAATGGCTTCATGCAGTAGAACTTATTGCTCTTCAAAGTTTAATGCTGAAGGAAGAGGAACTTTTTTTTTTTTTTTCTGAGACAAGGTCTCACTTTGTAGTTCAGGCTGGCCCTGAGCTCACTATGTAGCCCAGGCAAGCCTGGAACTCAGCCATCCTCCGGTCTCTGCCTCCTCAGTGCTGGGATTACAGGCATGAGCCACCATGCCCGACACTGTGGTATGTGGTATTGATGGCTGGTGGGCATGAGTCATCACGCCCAGCATTGTATGTGGTTTCTGGGATCTAACTCAGGGCCTTGCACTTGTGAGGCAGGTGCTGGAACCACTGAACTAAATCTCCAGCCCAGGAACATTTTCTTTTTAATCTAGCAATTAAAAACCTTAGGTTGCTGAAAGCTCTTCAACCTTCAATAGGTGGGATTGAATTGCATATATCAGCTACAGGGAGAGTGAAGGATTATGTAAGAGACTTAACAGGACAAGAGTGGAACAGGCTTATAACCTATCCACTACATGACAATGACCCAGCTCCATAAATCTGTCATCCTTTATGTAAATAATGCTAAACAATGTAGGATAGCTGTATACCTAGGTGGACAAGGAGATACATTTGGTGAACACACCATTCCTCAGATGAGCTAAGTCCCTGCTAACTAGTGATTTTACTTACAAGACATTCTGCCTTTCTCACAGAATCTCTTCAGGACTGATTTTATTATACCCATATGGTATACAAAAAATCTGTAACTCAAGTGGGTAATGTAACTGAGGCAGAGTAATGTAGCCTGTAAAAAGGAATACTTTGTCTGACACTGAAGCCATTGTAAATGACCAAGTCAAACTCACCTCAATCAGATAAAAACTTGTCTCTGCCTCTGTTGTATTCTTCCACACCTACCTCAGGTTAAAAATTTAAAAGTTCTATAATATCCCATTTCATTCTCATCATTAAATGCTTAAAATGTTCATCCTTATACATTGTATAAGCACATTTGAGAATTATTTTAGAATTTGTAGAAAATCTTAAAGAAGAAAATATAAAGCCATATTTTACCTACTTCCTGACAATTAATACTGTTCATCTACAGTCATATTCCTGGGTATTTAGATACATTTTGTTGTACAAAATTAAACAGTGTGGCTCTTATTTCATACTTCAATGTATTTCAATATAATGCATTTCAATGTATTTTAAAAACTAAAGCCGCTGGGTGTGGTGACTCACAACCAGAATCCCAGCACTCAGGAGGCAGAGGCAGGAGGATTGCTGAGTTTGAGGCTTGCCTGGGCTACATAGTGAGCTGAGAGCCAGCCTGAACTACAAAGCAAGACCCTGTCTCAAAAAAAAAAAAAAAAAAAAAAAAAAAAAAAAAAAAAAAAAAAAAAAAAAAAAAAAAAAAAAAAACTAAAGCCTATCATGCATTAGCCTTTCTTTCATAGGATATTTTATAGAATATCACCTTTAATGTTAATTTTAATGTTTCATTCTTAGTTGTATAATACTCAATTAGTAAATAACTCCCAAGCACCTCACTACTGTCTAACTTTTTAGTGTTTAAAAGTTTACTCTACATTGTATCTACTAAATAATACCATGGAAATTGTAAATCTTTTAAAGATGAAAATAATACTTGTTAAATTTTTGTTCTTATATAACTTCTAGATTCAAAAAGTATATGTTATGGATATGCTGAGAATTAAGTTCATTTTTCTGCCGGGCGTGGTGGTTCACACCTTTAATCCCAGCACTTGGGAGGCAGAGACAGGAGGATTGCTGAATTTCAGGCTTGCCTGGGCTACATAGTGAGCTCAGAGTCAGCCTGAACTACAAAGCGAGACCCTGTCTCAAAAATACAAGACAAAAACAAAACAAAACAAAATAAAAAATTAAAAGATTTAAAAAAAATAAGTTCATTTTTCTAAGGCTTCTGGGTACCTCAGAGAACTATTAGTGAGATATCTTTTACTACAGACAGGCAATAGCACCTGGCTAGTTGTGAGAATGTCCTTGGATAATATGGAGTGTAGGATGCCCTGTTTCAGAAAGACAATTCAGTGTGATGCAGCTTTATGAAGAGGGTGGATATCATTAACTTGCCAAGGGAAGAAGGAGCTAATTGATTTTTCTGCCACCTGTGAGCATAAGTAAGCAGCAGGTCTCATGCTGTCTTCTGACTGCCTTGACAGGGTACCTGTTTGTTCACCATTAGCAAAGTCAAGAAAAGTTATCTTAGTTTCATATTGCTTTATTACTCCTAATGGTTTATTTCAAAAATGTAGCCCTGTGGAACAGCACATGACTAATGTTGTCTGTTAGTACAGCCATTGGCAGAATGCTGTGCTAAACATTAAGCCAAACAGTTGGTGAGCTGCCCATGGAATGCATAAACCACAAAATGCCTGTCACTATGGAGTTTAGATCATTTCTATTAGATGTAGAGCATATTCTAAAATATTTGATATATGACTAAATTTGTATAGCATATTAAGGTAGACCCAAAATAGAACTGATATACATATGTCCAGATACCCACACACACACTGTTATTTCCATGTCCAGAGATGACATCCCCATTAGTGTAAGATAAAAAGGGAACATTTTCTATTCCAGTAAAGCACAAGTATCAGGATACTCTTACGCACTGCTATAAAGAAGGAAATGTAAATGGTTGCAAACTCTCTGGAAAACAATCAGGAGGTATTTATTAATATTTAAAATAAAGTAAACTTTTATGACCTAGCAATTTCATCTATAATCTTATGTTGTTACACAAAGTAATGGCGAGTGAGAGAAGTAAAAACACTTATTTAAAATGATAGATATCGGAATAATATTTGCAATTGTAAAAACTAACCCCCAATTTGGTAACACATTAAAATGTTCATTCATGGGAGAAATTATATAGCTCTTCCATGAAACATAATATTGCTGTCATAGAAGAAGAAAAACTGTACATGGTGATCTGAACAGTTGTCTATATTCATGCTAATATCATATATTTTATAATTATAAAATATAGAAATGACATCAGGCAGAGTGGCTCATGCCTATAATCGCAGCACTCAGGAAGCAGAGGCAGGAAGATTGCTGATTTTGAGGCCTGGGCTACATAGTGAGTTCATGACCAGCCTGAACTACAAAGTGAGAACCCTGTCTCAAAAAACAAAACAAAACAAAAAGGAAAGAAAGAATGAAAGAAATTAGGCTGAAGATTTAGCTCAGTTGTTCCAGTGCCTGCTTAACAAGTGTAAGGTCCCTGGTCCAGTTCCCAGTAACCATATACAACAATACCAGGTGTGATTCATCCCCACTACCAATCACACAACACAATGCCAGGTGTGGTGGCTCACATTTCAGCAAATGGGAGGCAGAGGCAGGAGGATTGTTGAGTGCCAGGCTTGCCTGGGCCATACAGTGAGGTCAGGGCCAGCCTGACTACCAAGTTGGACCCTGTCTCAAAAAAAAATATATATATATACATATATACATATATATACACATATGCAGATAGACAAAAAGCAAACTGGCATAAATATTTTCTCTGGGGAGTAGGAATGAAACAGACATTGTTATGAGGATCAGAGATATAAATACGTACACATATAAACATTCATATGAACATATATATAATATCTGCATACTCTATATGCATATATGCATATTGAATTTTCAGCCTCATGTATAATTTTTAAACTTTAATATTAAAAGGAGGGGAAGAGGATTTGAAGGGAGGGGAGGGGAATGGAGAAAAAAGAGAAATTAAGATACATCACATAGAAGCCGGGCGTGGTGGCTCACGCCTGTAATCCCAGCACTCGGGAGGCAGAGGCATGAGGATTGCTGAGTTCGAGGCTTGCCTGGACTACATAGTGAGCTCAGAGCCAGCCTGAACTACAAAGCGAGACCCTGCCTCAAAAGAAAAAAAGATACATCACATACAAGAGCAAGTTCCAGATGATGAATGTGATTATATATATATATATATATATATGTATATATATAATTTTATTGGTACAATTTATATATATAAATTGTACCAATAAAATTAAAATAATAACTAATAGTATTCATTATTATTCAGTTTTACATATATTCATTCATTCCAAGTATGTTACAAACCTAATCTTTTTTTTTTTTTTTTTTTTTTGCTTTTTGCTTTTTGGAGACAGGGTCTTGCTCTGTAGTTCAGGCTGGCCCTGAGCTCACTATGGTGCCCAGGCAAGCCGCCGCAAACTCAGCAATCCTCCCATCTCTGCCTCCCGAGTGCTGGGATTACAGGCGTGAGCCACCACGCCCAGCATTATATGTGGTAATCGGGGATCGAACTCAGGTCCTTACGCTTGCGAGGCAGGCGCCGGAACCACTGAGCTAACCCTCCGGCCCACAAACCTAATCTTGACTTAAATTTTGTTATAAAGTAAAAGGGTAATTTTTCTTACAAAAACATTATGGCCACTTAAGTGCTGAGATAAACCATAGCTCAGTAAAATCCAAAACATTAGATTTTACTCAGTGGTTACTGCCTCCTAATTTATATATCATCAACAAGGCTGTACAATTGTCTACTACATTTAACATTTCATTTTGATTGTTTATCTTGTATCTACTTTGCCACCAGTGTTGAACAACAGAATGGCTAAGGACATTGAGAGAATAATTATGAGTTATATACAAATGTCTTCTCAATCTCATGTAGTCATAAGTGGGGGTTTTCAGAGGTGGGTGAATCTAGAGTGTGTGATGCTGAGATCACTGTGGTGATGCTGGGATTGATTTGTGGTGCGCTGCTAAGACTAAGCCTGCTCCTCCTTAGGTAAGAGTCCCACACTAGGGGTTGGTAGCTTGGATAAAATATAAGCGACAGAGAAAGGGTTTGCTGCTCTTGCTTGCTGATTGGTACTTCTCTGCTTTGCTGCCTTCCAGCCCTCCAGGAAATGTTTCTCCTCTTTGATACACCTCTTCCATGCTGCCCTGCCTTGGAGCCAACCAAATATGTACTGAAATCTGTACACACTATGAGGCAAAATGCACCTCTCCTCCATTAACTTTGGGTACCAGGGGTTTTGCCTCAGCAGTAAGGAAAAATAAGTATGATAAGAAGTATTTGCAACTGTTAAAAAGCTACAAACTAGGGAATAGGGTGAAAGTAATCAGTTGTCTTTGGTTAAAAAAGAATTTTTATTTCTAAATAGTAGGAAATAATCTGGAATTTTACTTTAATACTAAAAGGAATTGAGTATGAGCTCTGTAACATTCAAGCAAATGAGACAGGCTTTTGGGCTCAACAACTTGAATTATAATGGGTCAAGAATGACTATGAAAGTAGCCCAGTTTGTGATAGCCCAATCTTGGAAACAACCCGTATGCCATCAACTAGAGACTGGATAAAGATGTGTGGGTGTGTGTGGGTTAATCAAATGGAGTATTACTCTGTCATAAAGAATGTCAAGTTTGAGTCCTTTATGTGCAAATGGATACACCTTGAGGACACACTAATAAGTGAAATAAATAGGTCACAGATATGTAAATACTGTAACTTTTCTCTGGTATGAGAACCTGTGGATGCAAGTGAGTTCTAGAATGTGTGATAGATTTTATGAAATAGGAAATATTTAATGGGAATGTGGTAGGGGAAAGTAATGTGGGGAAAGGATAAATATGATTTGAAAAGAAAAAGAAAGCATATGTATATAGGGGGTGTAGGGGGTTTTAGGGTGTGTAGGGACATGGGGAAAAATGAGAATTAACTCATGTCATATACTGGTACAAGTTTCCCAGTGTTGAGTGTGATTGTGAGCTGTATATGAAATGTAACAATAAAGAATCCAATTTAAAAAAGAATGACTATTAAGAGTGAAAGAATCAAAGAGTTTGCTCATTTTTTAAATTATTATTAATATACACAACTGCAGTAAAGAGTAAAAAATATCATGCAAAATATATACAGTTTTATTTGCTGTCAAAATTAAAACACAAAAGGGGATGGGGATTTATCTCAGTAGTTCTGGAGCCTGCTTAGCAAGTGCAAGGTCCCTGGTTCGATCCCTGGTAACCACATGCAACATATATCAGGCATGGTGATTCATGCCCACCAGCAATCAGTATCACACACCACAATGCTGGATGTGGTGGCTCATGCCTGTCATCCCAGTACTCAGGAGGCAGATGCAGGAGCATTGCTGTGCTTGAGGTTTGCCTGGGCTACATAGTAAGCTCAAGGCCAGCTTGAACTACAAAGTGAGAACCTGTTTCAAAAGCACAACACAACAAAACAAAACCAATATGAAATACCACAGGCAGAAAAGTTACTTTCCGTGACAGTGTTTTTATCCTGACTGATTTACCTTATGCAATATAAAACCTTGACAAAATTATTCTTGTTCCCTGTTATATTATGGGGATACACTGGTTTAAATTTTCTTGCAAGTATAGATAAATTTGGGGTAATTAGAAGTTGACGTACAAATAAACTATAATTACACATATGGCTCTTGTAAAAAAATTTCAATATGTATCTGCTTGTCTTCACACAGTCAATATTTCTAAAAGAGTTTCCTTGGGGACAAATTATCTCTCATTTAGATGTACAAAGTGATTAGATATAGTTCAGCTACTATTAATAATGTTACTGACAGCTACATGAAATTGAAAGCATTTTGTGTACCAAAAACTGTATCTGAAGTAACTTGTTTAATCTTCACAGCACTGTGAAACTCTGTGACTATCCTTAATTCATAGTAATGGAAATGAAGGTGAGAAATGTTAAGTGACTTGCTGAAAATGACATGGTAATTTAGAATTTAAGGAGGATTTCAAATTAAGGTCTGCTACATTCCAAGGCCTATCCTTCTCATTGCTGAGTACTTTTTATTTCCTCATTTTTAAATACAGTATTTGATGGATATTATGAACTAATAATCTTTGGTGAATTGACTGGAGATTTTAGAGCAATTTATCACATTGTTTACATAGCGTGACTAACATATTTGGAGCATAAGCTCTTAATACTCTTGGTATTGTTACCTTTTTATCTATGTATATAATTATGACTTCTGTTATAAGAAGCAATCTCAAAAAGATTCAGGAAGAATTTTCATTTTCCCTAACTCATCTTTCAGTTATCTACAGTTAGAAACCAGTTAGCAGGTGATATTAGGAATATATTCTTAATTCTCTGTTATGATAAACTGAAGATGTTAACGAGTTCTGGAATGTATGATGGATATTGTCAAATATAAAATATTCAAAGGGAAATGTGGTGGAGGTGTGAGTAACGGGGGGTAAAAATATGATGGTAGTAAAAAAGGGAAACAGAAATGTATTTAGGGGGTGGAGGGTTGTGGGGTGCATAGGGGAATAGGAAAAAATGCAAATTAAATTCTGTCATGTACTGGTACAAATTCCCAGTATTGAGCATGATCATGATATGATGTTTATATACAATGTACCAATAAAGATAATAAAAGACTGTATCATTCCATGGGTAGTCAAAAAAGCAGTGACTTTTAAAAATACAAATATATTTGTAGTCTATTTTGTATTTACTAAGTTGGTTAGGTCACAATGTTCTCTGCCTGAGTTTATGACAGTTAATGACTGGGCTGTCTGGTAATATGCACCCTCTCTCTTTTCCAGCTACGTACTGAGCAGGTTCGTTTTGTCTCTAGATCTTCATTCTGTCCTTTACTTTGCCTTGTATCTTAAGAAACTGACCTGTCTGTCTACATTAAGTGAAGGTTTCTGGTTTCTCTTTGGATTAAAAAAAAAGTCGAAGACTGGAAAATCGCCACTTTATCTGGAGGTTTTCCTCTTCCCATCATATCAGTTTCATTTCCTAAAATGACCCTAATCTTTCAGTAAAAAGGATGAGGCTTACCGACTCTCTGAAGGCAGTGTACTCAAAAATGAGCAATGAAATATTAGACCTCCAGGCCGGAGATTTAGCTCAGTGGTTCCAGTGCCTGCCCAGCAAGCACAAGGTCCCTGGTTCGATCCCCGGTAACCACATACCACAATGCCAAGTGTGGTGACTCACACCCACCAGCAATCAGTACCACAAACCACAAATGCTGGGCTTGGTGGCTCAAGCCTGTAATCCCAACACTTGGGAGGCAGAAGAAGAAGGATTGCTGAGTTTGAGGATTGCCTCAGATACATAGTGAGCTCAGGGCCAGCCTGAACTACAAAACTAATCCCTGTCTCAAAAAAAAAAAAAAAATCAGGTCACCACCATGATATAGAATGTTGGAATCTCCCTTTGTTAAGAGCATATCATTTACCTACTCTGTAACTAAACAAACAAGGTCAGTGCCCTTGGTTTTCATGAGCACTCTAGTCTATTACACACTGGCACAAAACTCTGCCAGTGTGTTTCTCCAAGGAGCATTTGTAATTGATTCCCATAGTTTCTGTATTTCCTTATCAGAAGCACAATCATGGCAAAAAATTTGTTGAATGTTATATGTGTAGCCTGTCAGAACCGTAATTTTACAAGTTTATTTGCCAATACACATATTTGAGTAAGTTAAATCTATGTCATGATATGAGTGCACTAAATAAACTGCACAAAACTATTCGGGGATTTTTGACCCACTTGCTGCAGATATTACTAAGGATATTAATGAAAATTTCCCCATTATGCTTTTTGTTAAGATTTCAAATCCTAGGTAGAAAGGTAAGTAGAGAAGACAGGTTATGTATCCTATTGTACTGGAGATAATTTATGAAATTCTTTGTAAAGAAAAAATACCACTAGACCAAGTTCACCTCTTTTATTTAAATAAATTGATTTTATTGGTATATTTTATATACACATCATGGTCACAATAGGCATTAAAAATTTATACCAGTGTATGACACGACTTAATTCTCATTTTTTTGTATTTCCTCGCTGGCCTTATAACCCCCCACCATATACATAAATTTTGTGTCCTTTTTTTTTTTTTTTTTTTTTGAGACAGGGTCTTGCTTTGTAGTTCAGGCTGGCCCTGAGCTCACTATGGAGCCCAGGCAAGCCGCTGCGAACTCAGCAATCCTCTTGTCTCTGCCTCCCGAGTGCTGGGATTACAGGTGTGAGCCACCACGCCCGGCATTGTGGTATATGGTGTTGATTGTTGGTGGGCATGAGTCTCCACACCCAGCATTATATGTGGTTACCGGGGATTGAACTCAGGACCTTGAGCTTGTGAGGCTGGCACTGGAACCACTGAGCTAACCCTCCAGCCCAATGTGTCCTATTTTTTTTTTAACCACCACATTTTTCCCCACATTACATACACCTAGCCTTTTAACCATTTGAATTATTTTATTTTCAGATATTTATTGATACATTTTATATACACCTCACAATCACAGACAACACTGGGAAATCTGTACCGGTATATGACACAAGTTAATTCTCATTTTTACCCACACCCCTACCCACCCACAATCCCCACCACTTATATACATGCTCTTTCATTTTCTTTCTGAATCATATTTATTCTTTCCCCTCATTATGTTCCCATACAAAATTCCCTTTGGAAATTAGACATCCCTTGTTCCTGGGTAGGGAGAACCAACATCTTCAAAATGGCTGTCCTCCCACAATTACTATACCGATTCAATGTAATTCCAATTGAAATCCCAACGCTACACTTCACAGAGCTAGAGAAAATAATACAAAAATTCATCTGAATTCTTTTTATAAGACCAAAATTATTATACACTATTTCTAAGGCAATTAGTTCAAAAGGTAAGTTATGTTCCATTTTAGTTCAAGAAAATCTTCTACTAATTGGATATGATTATTCAGAAGAAAATATTTTATTTAGTTTTAATTTTAAGCATTTTATCTATATTTTAATAGCAACTGTTTCCTCTAGCATGAAAAATAGATTAAAGTTTGGGTTGGGACATAGCTTGCTAAATTTTTTAAGTGAACTGTCATTTGGAAGTTGTTGTTACATGCGGGTGTAGTAACTGTTGAAAAAGCTCTTCACCTTAGACTGATATGACCCTGGAGAGGACCAGGTGATCTGGCTCCTGCTTCTTTTTCAGGACTCTTCTTGTCTTTTTAGTTTCCTTTAGGTATTAAGTCCTC
Source organism: Thryonomys swinderianus (assembly GCA_004025085.1). Classification (NCBI taxonomy): domain Eukaryota; kingdom Metazoa; phylum Chordata; class Mammalia; order Rodentia; family Thryonomyidae; genus Thryonomys; species Thryonomys swinderianus. The sequence goes on along the minus strand of PVIC010014597.1, from coordinate 1,812 downwards.
ACCCTCCTTGAAGGTGTCGCAAAAATAGATCAATAAATGGATACCAGTGGGGTAACAGAAACTGTAAAATGCCAAAAAATTAAAGTGTCAGGAGAAATATATTTTTTCATGTTTTCATTACTGTAATCAAGAAAAGCATAGATCATTATTTTGTGTAGCTGAGCAGATTTGCATGTTTTAAATTCCACATATGTAACACAATTTATTACTTCAATGGTGGAGAGTATGATAGATGATCCTTAGTTTGTTCTGAAAACACCAAGTACCCGCAGGTGTATGATGTACTAGTTTAGATCTGAGATGAATTATCAAGACAAAATTAATGAGAAGTCAAGTCTACTAGAGAAACCACTGAAAGCAGCATGCATATGCACATTTAATAGTATATGATTCTGAAAGAAAATAAAAGACCATGTATATAGGAGGTGGGGAGGTGTGGGTGGGTAGGGATATGGGTAAAAATGAGCATTAGCATGTCATATACTGGTACAAATTCCTCAATGTTATGTGTGATTGTGAGATGTATATAAAATGTACCAATAAAGAATTCAATTAAAATAGTAGTGTGATTTTTAAGAAGAGAAAGCCTCAATAGACTTTATATTGTTGACATTTTATTTTGTATCGCTGAAGAATTTTTACAAAATCAAGAAAATGTAGTACAATAAAATCACAAGGAGAAGCTTGAACTTCTAAGAAAGACCAATGAAGGAAAAACGGGGAGAAAGAGTGTGAAAGATAAGAAAATGTGCTGGCCATGCAGGTGGCAGTAACATTTTCAGGGATGTCTGCCCGGGAGTCAATGGAGACAGAGCTGTGAGACAGTAAAATTGCATTTCTTTGAAATCTGCATACTCTGCAGCAGTTAAACCATTACCTGCAGCTGAGAAGTTCCAATGAAAGTGATTTAAAAACTCATCTGGCTTCCTCCAGATGTCAGGCCCTGAGGTTGCCACGTATTATTTAATAAGAGCTTGATGGTTTCAATCCCCTTCATGATATCTGCTTCAGCTCTTCTATCAGTAGCTACTTCTCTCTCTAACCAGAAAAAAAAAGTATTTCTAATGATTGCTAATTTAAATATATTTTCTATTTGTTTCTGTCATCTATCCTTTCTACATTAACCTTGATTGATTTCAGTTTCTCTTTTATATTTACAGTATTTATTTTTGAAGCTTTATACAAATCTGGTTTGATTAGATTTATTTTAATAACCACCATATAAAGATGACCATGATACCTGACACCTCTTGCCTTCTAAAAGTAAAAAGTACTTTACCTAATTTCTGATTTACACACCAATGAGAAGGCATTAGTTCTGAAACTAGACTTTTTTTTTTTTTTTGAGACAGGTTCTCGCTTTGTAGTTCAGGCTGGCCCTGAGCTCACTATGTATCCCAGGCAAGCCTCGAACTTAGCAATCCTCCTGTCTCTGCCTCCCGAGTGCTGGGATTACAGGCGTAAGCCACCATGCCTGGCTAGACTTTTTTTTTCCTTTTTAAAAATATTAAATCATTTACATGCATACAGCTACAAATATTATACTTGTAACATAGTTTTTGATATTCATTTTCTATAAATTAGCTTTGAGGGATGAATTAACTGGAACTACAGTTGACTTGAATTATAATGCCTAGTTGATTAGTTTAGCACAGTTCTGGGTGTATCTGGATGCTTGCCTTACTGTAGACAGAAGACCCACCTAGGCATGGGTGACTCCATCATACAGTCTTTTCCTCAGTGCAATAAAAAAGGAACGAGTATGCTTCCTGGGAGGAGCTCCGGCCTTCAAGGACACCTTCAGTTGTCCAT
>PVIC010014596.1:0-36353 GCA_004025085.1 Thryonomys swinderianus | reverse complement strand
TTCTTATTGGGGGCTATTGTCACCATCATCATCATCATCATCATCATCATCATCACTCCGTCTACCATTTAGCTTACTGGTCAATCCTATTAAAGAAAATTCTCCAAATTATTAAGTTTTTTCCAATTTATCCTGAAGCTTTTTATTTTCTAATGAGTTGCTTTCAAAGAAAGTATGAACCCTTTCTTTCATTTTTCTGGGCAAGATTATAAAGTGTGTAAAGTATAAGTGAATTCACCTAGTGTAACTGTTAACAATTTGGTAGTGGCATGTAGTATTATCTTGAATTAAAAATCATTGATAAATTTTAAATACAGGCAATATATAAATTAGTAAAGTGCTCATGTCTTTATGGTTATTTTTTCACCACCATAATAACCTCATTTTGTACTCTTGACAGAATTGGTCATATGGTCGGGTCAGTCTCTTTCAGTTGGTAAACCAGCTCCAAGTAACATTTTTCAATCCATGATTTCCTAGACAAAAATATAGTAGAATTATACTTGCACAATATCTGTTTATGTATTTGAATAATGAATTTTAACTGTCTGGATGATTTACTGAGGTGTACATGACAAGTTTCAAAAGACATGTCTGCAGCTTTTTCATATGTTGTCCTCAAATATTCAAATCTCTCGAGATCTCCATAAACCTGAACAGTCAGCCCAGTTCATACAATATCTCAGTTGTGCTGATCCAGACTTGATCCTTTGAAATTGATACTTTTACTGGATACAATCTTAAGTTATTTTCAGCATCAATTATCAGGTCTGCACTGTTTTCTGAAGGCTTTGTGAGAGTAAATCCATGTCAGTTAAACATGAAGAGGGTCTTCAAAGTTTATTTTTGATACAACAAACTTTCATATTGATGGTGTCATGAAATAACACACCATACCAAAAGGCATCTATCCTGGAGATTAAAATATAATGTAATAGATGCGTGATCACATTGAAGATTTTATGAAAAGAGAAGAAATATTTTATATTGCGTTGAAACTAGAGAAGAAGTTTTATAAAGCATTGTGCATTATCCAAATTGGAATCGATCCAGGAGTCCAGGTCAAACATTGAGGGTAACTGCAGGGTTTGTAAAAAAGAGGCCAATTCAAAAAGTGTGAACCCTTGAAAAGCACACATCTTAGTAGTTCCAAGAAAGCTTCCCCTGAAAACAGATCACTTCATCTCGACTATACAAGCAGATGTTTTATTATTAGCTCCCCATGGAAGGAAAAATAAACTTTCTTAAGAATGAAATTAAGGGGCCGGAGGGTTAGCTCAGTGGTTCCGGCGCCTGCCTTGCAAGTGCAAGGTCCTGGGTTCGATCCCTGGTAACCACACACAATGCTGGGCGTGGAGACTCACGCCCACCAGCAATCAGTACCACATACCACAGTGCTGGGTGTGGTGGCTCACGCCTATAATCCCAGCACTCGGAAAGCAGAGACAGGAGGATTGCTGAGTTCCAGGATTGCCTGGGCTACATAGTGAGCTCAGAGCCAGCCTGAACTACAAAGCAAGACCCTGTGTCAAAAGGAAAAAAAAAAAAAAAGAATGAAATTAAGGGGACTGCTACTCTCTATATTTTCCCCCAAGCCATGAAATAAGGACTAAAAAAGTTTTAGTAAGTTCTCTGAAACCTCATCTTCTAAGGGCATCGTGTTACTTCAAATACTTATACTATTTTAGTATTGACAGCATTGATATATTTAATAATGAAATATGAAAACTTTGTTATATTACAAAACACAAAGTAAAAAAGAAAATTATAGACTGTGAAAAGATATTTGCAATCCAGAAATCATATATATGATTGAAAATGTTTTATACTGTATAAGAGAGAGAATAATAACTTCAACAAGTTGTTACATGAAGTTTTTTAAATATAGCTATTAATTTTGAATATGTTTTAATTTGAAGATCTTTTTGCTTAATGAAGAATGCAGCACAATTTCGTAACTGAAAATAGGCTTTAATATAGATACTGTCTCTACAATTCTTTTTTAATGTGATATTCAGGAAAAAATCTGTTGTGGCTGTGTTTTTTATTTTTTTAACTTTTTTAGAAGACGATAATTTATTTCACTCAGTGACAGTAACACAGGAATTTAATTTTTTGATGTGTTGTTAGGGTTGTAGTTGGCATTCATTGACTTACTGTAATTTATTCACAGAAAGTATTTTCACTATAGCCTAAATATTTTTATTTCTTAGATTATTAATAGTCCCTCAGGACAACAGAAATGAGTGGAAGCACGTGACAGGATGCTGGCTGTGGGGAAAAAAAAAGGAGTAGGAAGTTCCTAGGATATTGCAAAGAGATAAAGAAATGATATATTACATTGAAAGATATATACAAAAATAGGTATTGAGAATCAAAACCTGAGAAGTTATGGATAGGCAAGGATAAGTGGGAGATGTATGACACATGAATATAACAGTAAATATTGAACTCCTTATCTCAAGATTCCCAAATTATTTTTACTTGTATATATGTGTGCTACCTAATTGCAAAGAAAAGTAGTGTTAAGGTACAGTAAAGCCTCGGATTGCGAGCAACTTGTTCTAGGAGTGTTCTGCAAGATGAAAAGATGTTTTGAATAGATGTTGGCTTGATAAATGAGTGATGTTTTGCAAAACTCATGTAGTTCATGTTGCCAAATGTCAATTAATCACAGATAAGCCAACATCCTTCTCCCTCTTTTTCTCCCTTTCTACGCTTCTCCACCACAATCCAAAAGGGATTGTGGGTTTTCTCTCAACAGCAAGAAGTTAAGGACGGGATTGCCTCTGTGGACGAAGGGGAGAAAACGTCAGGGGATCCCTCTCTTGAAATGAGATTAAGGAGATGTGGGAAACAGTGAAAAATTTTTGTAGAAAAATAGCATGCAAATAAGGCTGTAGCAATACAACCAATGAATTTATTTAATGACAATGGAATGTCATGTTTCTGCAAAATCCCCCAAAGGAAGCAAAAGAAATACATTTAATAAGTTCCTTCTTAAAATCACATGAAAAGACTCCCTAAGGGAGAAGTGGTACCTTCAGTGGTGGCAACAGTCCTGTGCAAAACACCTCACTTTTCTTCCTCCTATCAGCCACAAAACTTTCAGAGGTAAGCACAGATCAATTTATTTTTCCTTACAGTTTTTATTTCATTATTTTATATTATATTACAGTTTAGCAGTCATAAATAGTTTTGGGTTATGGATTTGAATTTCCATTATTTCTTATAGGGAAATTATCTTTGAAATACAAGTGCTTTGGATTACAAGCAAGTTTCTGAAACAAGCCGTTCTTGCCAAATAAGGCTTTACTGTAATTAGAAAAATACAAGTGAAATGTACACTATCTTATTTTGGAAAAATTTCTCTAGGTTCATCTACAATGAGAAATACATAAAAGATATTGCTATATCTGAGACAAATAGCATACACATTTTTTGCAATACGAGAGAATATCAGCAATCACACAGCAATAAACAAAGGCAAAAATAATTAGCTAGACCCTAAAAGGGGAAGAATTTCTACCTCTTATGGTTTCAATCTTAAATGTCCCCCCAGAGGATCATATGCTAAAGGCTGGGTCCCCACTGCACTAATGAAAGTTACCAGAACCTTCAGATGGTAGGGCAAAGTGGACAGGCAGGGAGGCCGTGGGGATTATGCCCTTGACTGGACATTGAAAGTCTGGGCCCTTCGACTCTCGTTGCTTCCTGGCCACCATGAACTGAGCACTTTCTGTGTCCACACTTCTGCTGAGCCACTTCCACATCACACACTTATGCCGGGATGCTCTGGGCTGAGCCACCATGGATGGAAATCTCTGAGACCATGAGCCAAAATAATTATTCCTTTCTTTAAAGTTGTTTATCTTCTGTATTTTGTCACAGAGATAGAAAGCTAACAAATGATTGACGATAAAGAATCATTGTCAAAACAAAGGGAAAGAAAAACAAAATCAAAAGAAAAAATACTCTGGTTAAAAGAACTTCACAGGAATCGGAAAACAAACCATTATAGTGATTGCCCAAAGAAATATAAATAAACAATGAAGATGTTTCACTTAACAAGTTATTAAAAATTAAAATCAACCTGGGTATTATTTACATTGAACATTAAGTGTAAAAACACTATGAGTCTATAATTTTGAAAGCCATGAAGTTCCCTAAGTCTTTGTCAGAAATGCTCTTTAATGTACAAATAAATACCAGCTTGCACTGCAAATATATGTACATCTGAGGAAACAAAATGACCCCTAAATTGCTTCACATAAAAAACACATTTTGATACTCAATTTACCACTTCTCATTTCTAAAATTTTTTATATGGGGAGTATATTCCATATGGATCAAATTAGCTAGCACATTGAAAGTCTATCATCAGTGAATGTGATTACAAATTATAGTAGGCTAATGCTAGAATAAGATTAAATATTCTACATCTGTCATGCTAGGAAAGTCATCTTGAACCACTGTTGCCTTTGTCAATCTATTAAATTTATCTCTTGTAGGGGCCGGAGGGTTAGCTCAGTGGTTCCAGCGCCTGCCTCGCAAGCGCAAGGTCCTGAGTTCGATCCCCGGTATCCACATATAATGCTGGGCGTGGAGACTCACGCCCACCAACAATCAACACCACATACCACAATGCCGGACGTGGTGGCTCAGGCCTGTAATCCCAGCACTCGGGAGGCAGAGACAGGAGGATTGCTGAGTTCGCGGCGGCTTGCCTGGGCACCATAGTGAGCTCAGGGCCAGTCTGAAATACAAAGCGAGACCCTGTCTCAAAAAGAAAAAAAAAAATTATCTCTTGTAGGAACCAGCCTACAAGCTGGGCTCATACCTGACAAAGGGATGATGAAAATGAAAAATAAAGACACAGAAACAAGCTCAAATCTCGGGGGCCAAGGGACTCATGTCTCCTTTTGACATAGAGCCCCAAACAACCGGTGCCCCTTGACTTTATTCGCTCAGACACAGACGCGAGCAGAGTTCCACAGGATTCACCTGCCTCTCACTCTTCACGGCGCTTCTCCAGGTAAACAACTTCACCTCAGGTGTTTTCACTTCTCCCTGGAGCATCTCAACCCCTCTTTCTACTCATTACTCGCTGAGGAGGCCAGTTAAGCTTCATTCTTCCCATCTGCTCTCCACAATCTCTTCCTCTCCCTATTTTTTTTGCTTTGTGAAAACAATGAAGGAGGTAGTCGCTGGATATCTTATTACACTGCAAGATATGAAGATCTAACATAACTTGCATTGACCCTGTAAGTATCTACATGAAACTGTTCAGGAGCAAAAATAGATCTGAAGGAAATAGTCTCTGTGTCTCAGTAGGCAGCACTCTTCTGTCAGGCTTTCATCTAACCAGACCCTGAGCTGGCCTTTCTGAAGTCCAGTTCACTGCAGCCCTTCCATACTTATGTAAGATACAGGAAGAGCAAATCTTTTTATTGTGCTTGTTTAGGACAAACTAAAATTTCATGAATCATATTAAGATGAAGTTTCGTATTTGAAAACAAAAGTAAATTCCATAACTTTTTTAATATTAATGTGTTTAATGATTGTAGTAGCATATCTTTATCTGAACATTAAGTCAAGATTTACTGATAGGCTTACTTAAAATTGATATGAATAAAAATCAGCCACCCCTCAAATTTAAAGACCCAGTTCAAAAATGGGTATCTGAAATGAACAGAGACTTTTCAGAAGAAGTAAAAGCAGCTAAAACGTATAGGAAGAAATGTTCAACATCACTGGTCATTCAAGAGGTGCAGATTAAAAACAACACTGAAATTTCATTTCACTCCTCAAAGAATAGCTGCTACTTCAAAATTAGCCAGCAACAAATGCTGGCCAGGTTGTGAAAAAAGGAACCCTTCTCCACTGTTGGTGGGAGTGTAGACTGGTACACCATTATGGAGATCAGTGTGGAGATTTCTCAAAAAACTAGGATTAGAGGTTCCATTTGACTCTGCTATTCCTCTACTGGGGATATACACAAAAGAATTACAAGATTCATATCACAGTGACATATGTGCACCCATGTTTATAGCAGCTCAGTTTGTGATAGCTAAATTTCTTGGAAACAACCCAAATGCCCATCAACTCTAAACTGGATAAAGAAGATGTGTGTTTTTTTATATAAAGTGGAGTATTACTTTTCCATAAAGAATGATGAAATTGAGCCTTTTATACTCAAATGGATGTTCCTTAAGTACATACTCATAAGTGAGATAAACAGGTCACAGATGTGTAAATATCGTATATTTTCTCTGGTATGAGAAACTGAAGCTGTAAATGTGTTCTAAAATGCAGGATTGATATTGAAAGAGTAAATATTCAAAGGGAAATGGAGCTAGGAGTAAATAATGAGGGGAAAGAAAAATATTGATGGAAAAAAGGGAAACAAAGCTTGTGTAATGGGGCAGGGCGTGGAGGGTGGGTAGGGTAAGGGAAAAATGAGGAGTTATGACATATAGTGGTACAAATTCTCAATGTGGAGTGTAATTGTGATGTATACATAATGTATCAATAAATTAAATTAAAAAATAAACATATTAATAGTGTTTTATTTCTCTTCTATGTTCTGTGCTTTGACCTCACCTTTCATTATATTACTGGTCACATTGTGTTCCATATACTAAGTATGTGCTGTTTATTTTTACTCTATACTAGAATTTAACCTCTCAGAATAAAGATTATCCTAATAAGTCTTATATAAAGTGCCAGTCAACAGGTGTTTCTTAATTTATGGTTTTCAATATGTATATGTAAAATTAAAGTCACCTAATCATGAATATAAAACTAATCATTACAAAAACCAGCTAGTTAATAGATGATTTGAAAAATTGCAGGTCATTCTTAATTACCTTCTTGTTCTTACAAAAGTATTGTTCAGTGGAATTTGAAATACTATGTGAAATTTAAGAGTATTAATTATGTGGGAATTATACTTAAATATCCAGCTATGGAGCAACTTGTAAGAAAATGTAATTGGCAATTTCACTGCATGACAAGTAAAGTTTAATAATAGGAACTTGAATATATAGGAAAAATCCACATGATCAGAAAAGTCCATGTTAAAATCTAAAGTCTCTTTGCTTTCTTTATCTATCCAATTTGATTATAATTTCTGCAATCTATAAAATGGTTTAGAATACTAACAAATTTATAGGGTTATTGTGAGGTTTTATTAATGCTATATTAGAAATGTCTTTAGCAAAATATTTATACCCAAAAGCTTTCTATCATCTGAAATATCATTCCTATGGGGGAAAAAAAGGGTATAAACGTCAAAAATCTTGAACTGTTGTAAGAGCTACCTACTTCATTCAGTAATTCTATAATTATGGCACTTTTGAATAATTTTCTGTTTTTATAGTTTCATCTCAATGAAATAAGAGAATAATTAACAGGAATATGAACATATTTTAACTCTCTACTTCTTCTCTACTGCAGTGCTCTCACGTATTATCCCGTCGTACGTAGGTTAGATCATGACCCGCCCAAGTGCTTTTGTTGCTTTTTCTCTTGCCTCAATAACATATTCTTTAGAGCTCCAAGTTATTATATGAAAACATGTGTGTGAATAAGGTGTCCTACCAGCCTGTGATTTCTTATCAGAAACAAAGTATAATCTGGCATCCAAGCAATGGCCTAAATCGAGTGATCACCTGTGACCTGTCTCTTTCATTTTCTCTGGACTCTGTTTCAAGCACATAATCACTTTATATTGTTCTTCGATGATAGCAAAATGACTCTGGACTCCAAAACTTTTTCTTGGTGTTTTCTACCCCGGCAGGGACATGTGTGTGTTTCATTTCACCTAGACTTCTGTTTAGTTGTCATGCCCCAGGCAGGATATCCAGCTATGGAGCAACTTGGAGGAAAATATAATTGACCAATATCACTCCATGACAAATAAAGTTTAATAATAGGATCTTGAGGATATGGGAAAAATCCACATGACCAGAAAGATCCATGTTAACTAGCATAAGTCTGCTATTTGTTTCTCTTTATTGTTCTTGTCATAACACTTATCATCTGTCATTATATGATGTTTATTCGTTTACTTCTTCTCCAAACTGTAAGGGCTTAAATGTATAGATTTTGCTTGAATGTCTTAAATATAAAAATTCTGCTTTTACCTTTGTTTTTTTTTTTTTTGTTATGGCTTCAATGCACAGAAGAGCAGGTACCTGGCTCAAAGAAAAAGGAAATATTTGTTCAGTTAATAAGCTTATATAGCATTTTTAAAGTTACAGAACATCTAGATGAAGAACATTAGGTGTCGTTTAAGAAATTCTAGCTTTACTCTACTCTGTTATTCTTTTACATTTCCAGTTCTGTAGTATGGAAGCAAGAGTCACATCTTTTTCTTTTTAGCTTTAAGAAATGTATGCCTTTCCTTGGAAACTTTACATTTTTCATCATATATTAGTAGAGAATCTTTCTCTGTGTATCAAAACTGATTTATGACCTCTCCTCTGTTATTTGCTCCTATGCATTATAATTAGAGTTTGTTGCTTTAATTTGTTTCATTAATTTGCTTCTTTGAAATGCTTTCATTTCCATGAGGTCAAAAAGAAGTTAGTGCAGCTATAAAGTAATGAGATTCTGAACTTTTCTAAGAGTTTAAGAAAAATCCATGCACACACTTTAAAAGAAATCAAGCAACAAACAAAACTCAATATTGGAAGTAAGAATTATGCCTTCTTTACAGAGCCCGGACAGCTGATCCATGGACAAATGTTTAGGCCCACGCATTTTGACCACGAGACGCTGACTCGACTCCAGGCGAGCTCCGCTCCTAGAGCGAAATAACAAAGAAGGTTACACGGGCCACGGAAAACTTTATGATCCACCAGTCCTTGTGCCCACGGAGACTCGTTCCGTTCAGCTGCTCTTCAACACTGGGAAGAAGAAAGAACTCATTTGAGGATCTTCCGGGATGAAGGAACCTTTTGTGGAACTGTCAGCGGTCCCTTATGTCACACCAGACCACGGTGCGTGGAGCCGGGTGGACTGTATAATAAGGCGTGCGTGTCTCTGACAGAAACTTTCCCGGAGAAGAAAAGTTACTGATGAAAGCCGGTAGGTTGTGAGCGTGCGCGCTGGTGAGCGGTTGAGTTTCTTCTCGTCTTCAGTGACTATAGAATGAAGGACAACAGGAGAGCGGGCCACAAACCTGAACTCCCTCTGCTCCTTCCCTGAAAGTGAAGCAGGAGCATCAAAGGGATGAAAGCGACTGAATATCCAAGAGAAAAGTACTGTATATTCTTGCTTTGGGTCACAGGCACAGTTTGCATTATAAAGCAAAAGATTCCTAATATAACATTTATGAACGCCTTAGTCCTTGGTTGTACCTTGAGAAGTTGTGGGAAGAAATTTGTGTCGGTAGTAATCACTAGCAGCGGATCGATGACAAAAGAATAATAGCAAACTCTTGGATTGCCATTTCTTACATTAGTTATTTTCCCCTTTCACTGTACTTGGAGTTTTTAAAATCATAATTATGCAAAATAAATACACCTCAATTATATGATGCGTTATTGAAGACAATTCCAGAGAATCAAGAGAATTAGATTATCATTTGTAAGTTAGCAGTTTTGAACCTTTATGGTTTTTACTAAGTAAAACACACCAGTTAATAACTGTCATTAATTAAACCACTGGGTTAGCATGAGCTTACTCCAAATTATAAATTCCCTTATTTGACATAATAAAGGGAAATATTTCTTTTCAAATTGCCTGAGCGACAATTCGTTGGGCTTCACTGTGGTTACGTCTATTACACCGCATTTGAGTTCTCACTCAAAACTAGTTTTCTGGCTTAAATTCATACACTACAGATGAAATTCTTCCAAGTTATGTTCTCTTTAACATAGGAAACACTGCTTTTCTTCATGGAAATGGAATGCTGAAGGCGATGCTCAGTATTTTGCACACCTTACCTCTCTACTCTGTCCTCTCCTCCACCTTCCCTATAGTCTTTTTTTTTTTTTTTTTTTTTTTTTTTTTTTTTTTTTTTTTTTTTTTTTTTTTTTTTTTTTTTTTTTTTTTTTTTTTTGAGACAGGCTCTCACTTTGCAGTGCAGGCTGGCCCTGAGCTCACTATGGTGCCCAGGCAAGCCGCCGCGAACTCAGCAATCCTCCTGTCTCTGCCACCCGAGTGCTGGGATCACAGGTGTGAGCTACCACGCCCGGCACCTATTGTCTTTTTCACTTTGTTCTCAAATAGGTTGTGTCTGTCACCCAAGCACAGCTCTAATGCTGTGCCGAGCTGCTGGTTTTCCCTCAAATTCCAAATTCAGGTTTTGATATTTACGTTTTTCTGGGACTCGGATATATTTCCAGATAGTTTCTTCTGTGACTTTGCAATAGGTCGAAGAGATTTATTTCACTTTTTTTTCCTTAAAATAACCAGAAATGAAAGCACATGATGCATTGATTTGCCCACATGCCACATCTGTCTTTGCTTCTGCACATGGCTTTTTTTTAATGTCATAAGTGAGGTAAGTTGGATAGAGATTTTATGGCCTAATTAATGAAAGCATTAGTGTACCTATCTCAACCGTGTAAAAGTATATAACTGTTCCAGGCAGGAAATATTTACATGGTTAACAGGATCCTCCTTCAGTAAACAATGGGACAATTCAGAGAAACAAAGTATCTTTTAGGTTAGGGATAGAGTTAGATTGGATTATTACGGCCAGTTAGATCATTTCAGATTTTATTTGAATGACTCATTGCCAACGGAACAGAAGTATTCCACACTTGGCTTCTGCATCCATGCTGCTTCTGACTAGCTAGTTCAGGCTGGAAGCATGTAATCCACAAGTACCATTCCCTATACCCTTCAAATTGTGCCACTTACACAGATGTTTACTCCAGTTTTGTAGCTAAACCAGAGAAGAAGAGGAGAGTGTAAATGAGCTTGCGTTTGTAATTGCATTCTCTCCTGTGATCATTAAATGTGTTTTGTCTTTAACATACTAAAACGCTAAGACATCACAGGGGACTACTAACTCTCAAATTACCTGCTAAATCTGAGAAAACCTACACATTTTCACATTTAGGCTTCCTGCAAGAGTCTATTTAAATGCTATTTTCCAAGTGATACTGTAAAGTTTTATCAGCAGAAATCCAGCAACATCATTTAACCTTTCATATAGACCATAATGTTCTGTACTTAGAAGTTTTGATTGTCATTATTAAATAATATACGAACAAGTTTTCCTTACCTCTAATTTTAACTTCCAAACAAATGAAGCAGAGAACATTGAGAGGCCTTAGGGAGGGAAAAAAAAAGAAAAATACTAAAAATTTAAATTGAGGATAAATATATGCCTGATGATGAAGGGTATTGAAAAATAATTTCCTTGTGTTTAATGAACATAGTCTACATGCTACTGATCAAATGATTTTCACACAGAGTAGAACTAATCTAACTAGGAATATAAATATTTAAATATAAATATAAATCAGAATGTAAGGATGTAAAAGACAGCAACCATTTATAGGATGGCTGAATATCTAAACCAGATACCTCAATTAAGCATTCATGCATTTACTTAGGCCAGAAGCTATTTGTATTTCAGTACGTGTAGCACAGTGACCCTAGTTTCATGCAAGTTTGACATCCACTTACTACAATGACAGGAAAAAATTGGAAAACATTTTCTTTTGCATTTTCATTGCTTCCCATACTAAGAAATTTCTCTGCAAAACTTCTCTACACTTGCCTTCCTCTGAACTGGCAATTCTTTCTTTCTTTCTTTCTTTTTTTTTTGGTGGTACCAGGGATCAAACTTGGGCCCTTGTGCTTCCAAGGTTAAGTGCAATACCACTTGAGCTAAATCCTCATTGCTGTCAATGTGTTCTATCAACCACAAGGAGGCTACTTCCAAGAAGGACAAGAAAATTCTACTTGAGCTGACTACAGGAACTTGGGTTCCGGGAATCCTAAAATGCTATGTCTGATTGTCTGGAATCCTATGCTCTTTTTTGTTTCCTGTTACTGCCTCCAATTTGTTTATTTATGTATTTACCTTCTTCTGAATCAACAAGTCTCTTTGGTCTCCTGAACATTTCTCCTGTACTCTGTAGTTTAGACTTCGGAGGTCTAACTTGATCCAAACACCCTGAGCACACAATGCATGTTAAAGCCTAACTTGGCCTGAGCCATTTCCTGTGCAATATACATCTTAAATCCACTGATGTCATTTTCATTTCCATTCATCCGGGGCCTGAATTCTCTGCATTTCTCAGCTGGTTTGATGGGCCTAAATTCTAAGCTAATCCATATATGTACTTAGCTAGAAAGTACCTGGTGTGCTGTATATAATCCCTGATGTATAAAAACCAAATAGGAGTCCTCGTTCCTATCTACCTGTCCAAGTGCCCCTGTCCTGACTCTTAAACCATCTGCTTCTTATCACACTGTTCTTGCTTGTGTGATTCTGGTATTACTTTTGAGAGTAATCCCTAAGTTCTCGACAAGCTGTTCTGAAGCAAGAGTGTAAAATGTGCATGTGTGTAGGAATCACGCCATGTGAATTGTTTTTAAATAAAGGACTGATGTAAAACTATAAATTCAAATGCATTTCAGAGTTTCACCTTCAAGATAATGCAATTGAGTAAAGAAAGGGTTAAGCCCAAATGGGGTTAATACTTATCCACTGAAGGACCCAATACTTTCCCCATCATGCACAGTAGTTGTGAACTTAGTAGAGACTGGAAAAATTAGGTATGGACATTGTTTTCCAATCTATATACTTTTAATACTAGTTTTATGTTGCCATTATAACAGATTTCCAGATGTATAGTGTCTTACAACAGCACCAATTTACTGTCTTAGAATCCTGAAGGTCACTTTTCTAAATCAGGCTTTCATGAGCTGAAATTCACACAACTGCGGGACTCGGTGCTTTCCAGAAGCTCTAGAGGAAATGATATCTCACTTTTCCCAAGTGGAGTCTCCCTGTGCTCTGGGGCTGGGGCTCCCTTCCATCATCAAAGCCAGCAGTTACGCACTGAGTCACCGGATGATCTGGGGAAATCACTGTATCTGGAAGACAGCTGATTAACAACCTTAATTCCATCCATTATCAAGTTTCTCCCTTACCATGTAAAGTAATATATTCATAAATGCAGAGGGCTAATCTGTGAGCATCCCTGGCATATGCTGGGGCAACGTTCTGTGTGCTACACTGTGTTTTGTATTGCAGTCAGCCACCTTCTACATTTTTTTTGCATACTATTCTGACGGAATTTATGCCAACAGTTAGCATCAAAAGTATTTTGAGGTTGAGAAGAAAATGTTATATACTCGTTTGTTTGGTCAGTATCAAGCACTGCTCTATTCATGGCCTTGTAGGAAATGTAGGCAAAGGAGAGATAAAGCTCCTGTTTGGCTTTGAGTAATACAATCTTGACTGTGACTGAGAAGTGTCCTGCTTCTGCTGATGTCCATGAAATTCTGCCAGTTTAACTCATCAGCTTGAAAATAGGGCAAAGCTTTAGATTCTTATGTATCTTGACATTCTAAACTTACATGGCTGAAATGCAGACCCAGTTCTCTCCATGAGAGGAAGATAAATATTACATGCTACAAGTATTCCTCGGATTGTTTGCAGCTTCCACAATTCATTTACGGTGATGAAGTAATAGATCCTATTTTGAGCTAGATGAGTCTCATGTTACTTACGCTCAAATTATCCTGTTGCATTCTCAAATTATCTACATTAATTGACTGCATTACTTCTCAAGTCCATGAATTATTGATTGACATAAATACCTCTGAGCTTACAAAGTGTCCGTATTGGTCCTCTACCTTGTCAGTCAAGAGTACAAATGACAAGGAAACCTAGGGGTAAACTCTCATTACAGTATGTTACTGTCAAACAACAAACTAATTATAATAGACACTTAAGAGAATTGTACAAATTGGGACCACTGAAAATACTTGAATGATGTAGAAGTGTTGAGAACAACCCCGTCACGTAACGCTCTTCAGAATCCAAACAGATCTTCGAAAATTATGAAAGATTAACCTAAACATATCACAGTCTGATTTACTGGATCAGATTTATTTCCTCATCCCTTTAGCAAGTACTGTTCAAAATTACATATAAAGTGGAATGAGAAATTTGTGTTCAACCGGTAGGATTAATATTGTACCTTCAATTACATATGTCTGTGTTGTGTGAGAAGTTTTCCTCTCTGATGTAAGACTGTCTCCCTGTGCCTGAATGTGTATCTCTTTTGAGTTGAATTACATCTCAAAAAAAGTCAGACTGAAATAGGCAAAGAGCAGATGTGATTAGCTGAGATAAGATCTTGCTGGAGTTGACTAGTCCTCTAGTCCAGAGTGACTGGTGTTCTTATGAGAAAACAGCTACACAGAGATGCAGAGACAACTCCATGTGAAGATGGAGGTAGTGCCTGGATGCATCTATAGATGCCATAAGTCAGGAAGCTCCAAAGATTGCCAGCCGTCAGTAGGAAGGCATAGGAAGTATTCTTCCTCAATTAATCCTTCAGAAAAAAAAAAAAAAAAAAAACCTGGCCTGGGAATTTAGCTCAGTGCTGCTGCCACCTGCCTTGCAAGCACAAAGTTGTTCGATCCCTGGTACCACCAACAAAACAACATAAACAAATGAACAAACAATAAACAGGAAATCCCAACCCTACAGACACCTTGGCTGCTAACTTCCAGAACTGTGAAAGAATAAATTCTTACTTTTTCCAACCACTCGGTTCTGGTGCTTTGATATGGCAGCCCTGGGAATTAATTCACATTTCATGGAACTCCACACTGCTTTATTATTGTGATGAGATTGTGTTCATCAGAACAGTGGGCAGCAAATAGTAAGTATCTCCAGTGCTTTCCTAAGTCACTTGTGTGACAGAAATGTGGTGAGAAAGTGCAAACATATTCAGATACATTACTGATGTTTCGGGCAAAACACTTTAAGATGGGATTTGAAAGCCTGCTGATATTGAATATACTGTAAAGGGAAAGAAAATTTTTCCAGGAGTTGGAAAAATATAAAAAGCATGAAATAAAGAAGAAAATAATTAATCTTGTTTTTATGAGTGTAATTTTTAATCATTGTATCCAAATGTCGGTTATAAATCTCTAAGCAGACCAAGGTTGTAGTCCTCCAAGGTGTGGGCCACATTTCTTTTGAGATAATAAATAACATCTGATAAGTGTCTCAAATATAACTTTATAAGTTCAATATTGAACTTTTGAATGTCTCAAGGTTTTATATGACCCACATAGGTATTAATAATTGTTGCTGTGATGCTTAATACTCCATTTTAAAGGTAACAAAGTCAAAAACAGATTGCATACTTTAATAAAGTATATTTTTATAGAACTGAAAGAAGATTTAAGTAACATAGTGATTCATTCTCAAATCTAAATGCTTGCATGTCATTAGAATCTCTAGACATGGGAATGTACGAAAGCCTCAGTCTTACACCTACAGAGTGCTTACCCTGACACAGTCCCTTCGTCCCTCCTGACAACCTGAAAACAAATTACAAAGTCTTTTGTAAGTTAATAAGAGGTCACTTCCCCTCTCTCTCCAGTGGGACAAGAGAAAGCAAGCTCCAAAGCACAGGTTGACCCCTGACCTTGAAAATGGTAGTCTAGAGATTGGGAACAGAAATTGTTTCTTTTGGAGGAAGAAAATACCTCTGTGGGTATCCTCATTCTCCCTTTCCTGGAGGCAAACTTAGCTCAAAGTCTGAGAAATCTATAACTCTGATTCTATTATTTAAATTCCAATTATGAAGGTAGAATAGATCAAGTGGAGAAATGTCATTCCCTGCCCAAGGCTAGATAAGAAATCGCCATCATGGGGAGAATTGGAACACAAGCCCCTCACGATCCCTACAGTCATACTCGTACCTGTCATATTCTTGTACTTAAGCTAAAACAGCCCTTGTGCATATTTAAATAATACATATGTTTTAAAGGGCAGAATCTACTGGTATATAATCTCATTTTCCCCTGTTTTATAAGCCAGACCAGTCCCCACAGGCTCATAAATGAGGAGCAAAATTCTTCAAATCCTAAGTCTGTGAATATAATGTCATCCAGTGGAGGATTTCTCATTCTGAACACAGGTGTGTGGTGTGAATCTGTGGTTGTCTCATATCGAGGAGCCGTATATTTCACAGTTAGGCGCTGCATACAGGAATAAACAGCCATATGGCAAACAAACTTACTTTTACTGCTTCGTTTTATTTGTTTCAAAATAGTGCAATGCCACAAATCCAGAATATTAACAACGCTCCATCTGGAGAAGTGTACATTTTGGAGCCCTGAACCAGCACGTTAGCATTCCCAAAAAACTTCAGAACTTCAATCTATTGCAAACTTGGAACAGGCTTCTTGTCAACCCAGCACGCCTCCTCAGTGGCTCCGTTAAAAGTGTGTATGAAATGGGAAAATCCATTACTCTGGAAACTCTAACACGTGAGTCCTTACTTAAGATTCGAATAGATTTTCACAACGTGTATTGATAACTACCTTTGTAAATGTACTGAGCTTTATTTAATCCTATGTGTAAATGAGGCAGGAAGAAAAGGAATGTGTAGGAATTTGTTTGGAAAAATAAGGTCTGACCTGCACGTAGAATCCTGTCCGAACTCGAACCGAGTCACTTACTATCAGTTCAATAAAAATTTATTTTTATTCACCTATATTTTCTAGCTTGTTACAGGATGAGAAAATAAATGAAAAGTGAGGTTTAGATTTTAAGGGACTTTACTGCATGCAAATACCTCTAGAAGACTCTAGGAGGTCCAATTATTGTTGGTCACTGCTCTACTTGGTGAGAAGTTAGAGTCCACTGGAAATGTTATCTTTCCTTACTTGACTGTTAGGAGGAAGAATATGAAACCTGCAGCATTTGGGCAGTGGAATCAGGAAAAATCAATCACAATCCGATGAAATTCAGGGTCATATGTTTAGGAAAATCCTTAATGTATTGTTGGCTTATTTGGCTTTGCTTTTTTAAAATATTTTTAAATATGTTTACTTCTAAAGTGTTACCAAAAATGCAGAGACACATACATACCGTTTAATGAATATTTATGAAATGAATGCACATGAGCTAATCATGAAAATAAAGACGTAGAACAGTGGAACGGTGGAGAAGCCTCGTAAGCATTCCTTCGGGACCACAACCCCTTTCTTCAAATCCCAAAAGTAAACATTAAGCTTAGGATTTTTGTGTTGCTAATTTTTTTAAGGTTTTAGCACCTCATACACATTTCTGAATGACAGTGTATTTCAGGAGTTGGAAGGTGTTTTCCACAAAATGAAATAGTCCATATTTTAGTCTTTGCAGTCCACAGAGTCTCCATCACAAGTACTCAGCTACTCCGCTCTGCCACTCTAGCAAGAACATAGCTGCAGACACTGTGCGAAACAAGGTGGGTCTGTACTGCAGGGAAAAACTTAGAGAGCAGACGACAGCCAGCTCTGACCCTTCAGCCAGAGTCACTCTTGCTTAATTTGTATATTTCCTTTTTTTTTTTTTTTTTTTTTTTTTTTTTGAGACAGGGTCTCGCTTTGTAGTTCAGGCTAGCTCTGAGCTCACTATGTAACCCAGGGAAGCCTCAAACTCAGCAATCCTCCTGTCTCTGCCTCCCGAGTGCTGGGATTACAGGTGTGAGCCACCACACCCGGCTATATTTCCTTTTTAAAATTAACTTTATGTAAATAGTTGACTACTTTGAGGCTTTTAACTTTCTGTTTTCTACCTCAGTGTTATAGTTGCAAAATACATACCTTGAAGCAGTAAGGTTTTTGGTTTTGTTTCCCTTTTCGTTGTTTGATATTCCATTACATAAATATTGCATCATTCATTTTTCTGCTCCACTGTTGATGGGTGTTTGAATTCACTAAACTTTCTATTACAAACTACTGTGAGTACTTTTACATGTGGATAAAGATGTACACGTGAATGGGTTTTACCAATACATATACTTAAGAATATAATTATTGGGCCAGAAGGTGGGGTTAACTGTAACTACACTTCATAACATCTATTTCCCAAAAGTGGTAAAATTGGGTGATGTTATCACCAGGGTAATATGTGAATGCCAGCCATTCCTGTTATTATATATGCAGTTTTTCGTGGGTGTCTCATGTGTGCTTAGAAATAGGATTTTCACAACAATATTTGTTCTCAATTCCACTTTTACTCACTTTGTATTCAGTGTTTGGTCTTTAAGCATGATGGTTTAGGTATTTTATCCAATATAAGACTAACTTGTCAGCTGGAACATGAAGTCTATGAACTAAATGTAATCACTGCTAAAATTTTGAATTTAAACACTGTCTCATGCCAAGCCTTTCCCCCACTTGAGTTATTTCCCTGTTTTTTCTTTCTTTTCTTTTAAACGAGGTTTGTTAATCATATACTATTGCTACCCACTTTGCTTGAAATACTTATACTTTGTTTTTTTGTTTGTTTGTTTTGGTGGTACTGGGGATCGAACTCTGGCCCTTGTGCTTCCAAGGTAGGTACAGTACTACTTGAACTAAATCCCCGGCCCCAAAAATACTCATACTTTGGGCCGGAAGGTTAGCTCAGTGGTTCTGGCGCCTGCCTCGCAAGAGCAAGGTCCTGAGTTTGATCCCCGGTAACCACATACAATGCTGGGCGTGGAGACTCACGCCCACCAGCAATCAATACCACATACCACAGTGCCGGACGTGGTGGCTCACGCCTGTAATCCCAGCACTCGGGAGGCAGAGACAGGAGGATTGCTGAGTTTGAGGCTTGCCTGGGCTACATAGTGAGCTCAGAGCCAGCTTGAATTACAAAGCAAGACCCTGTCTCAAAAAAAAAAATACTCATACTTTGTGTTAATTTGTGTATATATACATATATATGTACATACATATTGATATACTATATATACTATATGCATGTATGTATATATATATATATATATATATATTTAACTACAGAGGATTTACATTATATCTGCCAGACACCCAGGTTATTATCAGTTGGCAAGAATGACAAAGTGAAGTCATAACCTTGAGTTTTCCTGACCTTTTCTATTGGGAAATTGATATAAGAGCCACAGGTCCCCTGTTTTCTTGCTTACTTTTATTTAACTTAATCTTCTTAGTTTTTAGGTGAATCTAGCTAGTGGCACTAAAATTGAAAAAAATGTGCATAGGCTTCCCATTCTTAACAGCAAGTGCACATTTTATTTTCCTTCATTGGAGTTTTATAAATTCCAAATTTGTCCCAGTGTTCCTTCTATAATGTCACATGGTCATACGTGAACTAAAATCTTCCTCTAGTCTTTGACCTAACATTTCTACTTTGAAAGCTCACTACAGTGGCCCTCATTTTGTAGCAGTTTAACTAGATATTTTCTTTATTTTTCATTTGTCCAGTATGACATGATAATCCTATCAACTATTAATAGATCTAAAAAGAAAATTCACAAAAGTGTGATTCCTCAATTTGATTAGGTTTAGGGTAAAAATGAAAAACTTTTTGAAAAGAAGTATCAGACATTTTAATACAGACTTTGAAAGTAATAAAATACAGTGAATTCCCTATTCAAAGGAAAATAGTGGGAGAAAGTTCAATGAGTTGCTAGTGAGCAAAAGAAATTTTTAAAAATTTAACAAAACAAAAATATATAAGTTGTGAAGTGACAATTTCTTTACTTATAAAGGAAAATTATAAAAGCTATGACATCCAAACAAAAGTACCAAAGCATTTTAGAAATTAAGTTAGATCCAGTAAAAACTTTGCTCAAGATGTTTTTTTGTTGGGAATAGAAAACTAAAACAAAATTTGCCAACAAAGATAACTTTTCATTAATCTTTTTTAATTGAATTCTTTATTGGTACAATTTATATACATCTCATAATCACACATAACATTGACATAGTAGCCAAATATCCCCAATGGAGGAAAGACAGCCTCTTTAACAAATGGTGCTAGAAAAACTGGGTTTCAACCTGCCAAAAGCTAAAGCTAGACCTATCTCTTTCACTATGCTCAAAACTAAAGTCACAGTGGATACGAGACTTAAACATTAAAACAGAAACAATAAACTTGCTGGAAAACAGATTAGGTAAAACTCTTGGAGACATTGGCTTAGGCAGAGACTTTATGAATAAAACCTCTATAGCGCAAGAACTAGCAGAAAGAATCAACAAATGGGATCTCATCCTACTGAAAAGCTTTTGCACAGCAAAAGAAGTCACTGGCACTGCTAGAAGACCACCAACAACATGGGAAAAAATATTTACTAGCTGTTTATCAGACAAAGGGCTATTATCTACAATGTATAAAGAGCTTAAACAGATCAGCCTCCCCAAGTTTAAAGACCCAGTTCAAAAATGGGCATCTGAAATGAACAGACACTTCTCAGAAGCAGAAGTCAAAGCAGCTAAGAAACTTTTCACTAATCTTTGACAGACACACTAAGCAAAACACAGAAATAGGTGAAATTTGTAAAATAATGAGTCAAAATACAGAATCCCTTCAGAAAAAAACATTAAGTATATGAAATATATTCACAGGCCTATCAACATTTTAAACAAAGAAGAAAAAATTTTTAAAAACCACATTCACTGAAAAAGTCACAAATAATCTCACAATAGAGCAGTCAGAAAAGCACAACATTTCAGAGGTGATAAAAATAATCTGAAGTTTTAGTGAGTAGGAAGCAAAGTCACAATTAATGCTAGTTCTTCTAACTTTAGTGTCTTCTTTGTAGTATGTCATATCTTTCTCTGAAGTTGAAAATAGATCAGAAATTTTTAGTTAAACAAACTCTGAATACTTGACCCAAACAAATACATATTAAAATATGGAAAGAATAACTATGTTAAACTTCTATAATTCCCTAATGCTCAGATCTTTGCTTTTCCAAAATATAGATTTGTTATTTCAAAGCCACTCAGGTCTTTATAGTTTGCTATGGTAACACAGTGGGCCAGGACAGCTCTAACTTCAAATAGTAAAGCTGGATTCTTTAGTCTAACTATATAGTGTTAATGAGTTTAATGAAGGTTTCCACATAAGGGCTGGAACAAGGAAGAAATAACCTTACTTGAGATAAGAGCAAACATTCCATGAAGATATAGGTAACTGGGGCTGAGGATTTAGCTCAAGTGGTACTGTGCCAACCTTGGAAGCACAAGGGCCGAAGTTTGGTTCCCAGTATCACCAAAAACAAAACAAAACAAACCGATATAGGTAACTAAACTAGTTTAGAAGGAAAATATGATTACTGAGGAGATCTTCATATTTAACAGAGAAAGTAAGAGTGTTCCCCCAAAAGGTGCTACACTTGCAAAAGAAAAAGAATAAAGTTGCTGGAGAATTCCCCAAACCTAAGGCCGTTTAGTGCAGATGTTGCAGCTGAGGGAGAGGTGTTTAACACACCTTGGGTGGTTACGTGAAGGCAGATACCTAAAGGACAGTCGGACAGAGCAAAGGTGTTCTGTGCTTTTCGGTGTTTAATGGGACTCCATCACTGTATATGACAAATGGGAATTAATGCGATGAGAATGTTTTTTCTGGAACTTAGACATCTCAACACTATATACAAAGTGATGAAAGCCAGTTAAAGCTTATCACAGTTCCAGAGAGAAGATGAGCCCTACATTAGGATCAACAAGGTGGTAGAAGGTATTTACTGAGAAAGCACATAAAGTCGAGTTTAGTTTACTCAAAGTTGAAAAAGTCTGCAGACCGAAAGAAAGATAAGCAATCAAATTGCACAGCTGAAATCATGGAGCTGCTACTCTGTCCTCAAAGTATCCATCTGTCCATCTAGCTCTTCTTGCTTGAGTGGACGCACCTGGATGTTGGTCCCCAGAGAGTGGAAGGGGAACCAACAGCAGCACAGGACTGTATGTGAATTGCATGCTAAGTTAAGCACAGCAGGAGAATTCTGACTTCCTATTAGTTAAGATTAACCAGTGCTGAGATTGCTACTCTACTTCATGGAGTGACCACGGGGGCAAGGAAAGGAATGTGCTAGATTTTGGTAACACACACAACAAGGGCAATACTGCCATAGAGACCACATTCTCTACACCTCAGTTTCTCTCACCAGGTGGTTTTCTATTCCTTTCTGGACTTTTTTTTTTTTTGTACCAGGAATCTAATTCAAGGCCTTGATCTTGTCAGGCAGGCACAGCCCCATTGAGCTACAGCCCTGGCCCTCTAGACATTTTTTTTTTTTTTTTCCTTTTGAGACAGGGTCTCGCTTTGTAGTTCAGGCTGGCTCTGAGCTCGCTATGTAGCCCAGTGAAGCCTCGAACTCAGCATCCTCCTGTCTCTGCCTCCCGAGTGCTGGGATGACAGGCGTGAGCCACCACGCCCGGCCCTCTAGACATTTTTTAAATGGCACCATTAAATCCCAATCTTTGCATTTTACAACTTCCGTACCTGGGCGAAGGATTGCCTTGATGTCCTGCACATGAGATTTTAAAATTCAGAGGAAGGAACTGGTTCGGAGATTAGAGGATGAGAAAAACATTTTCTACATGGAGAAAGGTTTGAAAGTCAGAAGATTTTTGGAAAAGTGGGTGCAAATGCAGAAAACTGTCCCAAATATATCTACTAAAAAATTAAACCATATGTACTATGTAAACTCTTAAAGCTTGATTTGTAAGATTTTTTAAATGGCACGTGATATTAAAATGAGTCCTTATGTGCCATATGCTTTCTGAGTATTTTAGTTATATTAATAGAAATCCTATGCAATAGAAATGATTGATTTCTTACTTTGAAAATGAAAAAAAAAACCAACTAAGCTTGAGAACTAAATAACTTGTCAAAGATCATGTAACTTCAGCCAAGTAGTAAAATGTATGAATTAAAAATTAAAATGCAAGCACTTGTTCAGTCTACAAAGAATATTTTCCTATGAGGTTTCATGATAATATTTGATTCTAGGTACAATATTATTACATAATTTTACCTAAGTCTTAAACAATTAAAGAGAAGACATATTTGAAATATTTCTGTTAATTAGCTTTGGGATTTGAGGTACTTTAAAATGTAAGATTGAATTTAGATGAAATGATTATATTTTTAAAAAATAATAGACAAGAAATAATTTTAACATATCCAATTTACTCAGTAGGAAATTTAAAATTCTACCATCTCAAAAATCAACACAGATTTCCTAAAATTAAAGTTGACCAGAGATCAGCATTTGATCTCTATTAGTTCAGTCCACCACAAACACATGTGTATGAAATTATCAACTAATCAATGATTGATCCACTGTATATGTTAAAGAAAGGACCTGTAAGGAACACAAAGCTGAAAGAATTTCAGACAAACACACCACTAAGTGCTTAGAGTAGATACACATTCAGAAGTAATCTCTTTCAAGAGAGAATCAAATTAATTCATTAATTTTATCAGTATGCTGAAAGGGTGAACTATTTTGTAGATCAGGAATAAATATAAATGCCCAAACTTTCTAAGAATGAAAGCAAAAAGAATAATAGTAAATTAAAAGAAAATAAAAATGTTATCAAATAAATAAAGATAGCTATTAAAACATCCAAAATACAAAATTCTAAAAGGGTTTTGCAATGTGAATGAAAAAGAAAATACCATGACTGATTACTTTTAAATTGGGGAGATATAATTGAATACCTGAATATATACTATTTCAATACATTTACACAACCTTCTTAAAAAATGTTAGCAAATTAGATATAAGAAGTTATTTGTCTTAATATACTTATGCAAAAAACCCACACATAAAGGTCATCAGTGGGTAGAAGGAGCAGGGCAGCAGCCGTACGTGGCCACTAATGATATTTCTTCATAATTCACTTTCAGTAGATGTTTATATGGTGCAAAATAAATACCAAAAAAAAAAAAAAGCTATAATGCCTTAGGAGACTAAAGTTGAATGAAATTACTGAATTGTCATCAACTTTGATGATTTAAAAGTTAGGCAACCCTTAAAAATGTCTACTCAATAATGTAGACAAAAGCTTTAGAAAAGTCCACACAACAGATGAATGAAGAGGAATTAACATGACTTTTATCAAACATGATTGATAACTCAGAAAAATATGGTACAATGAGCTGAAAGGAAGGAGAAAAGTTTAAAAACTTGAAAATTTCCCATAGTAAATAAAAGTCAAACCCTTACTATTGCCTTTACATTTATTCTGTTTACACATAGCATCACTATATTGTTATTCCTTTAGAAAGTAGTCACTACCTTTATCTGCATATTCCTTTTTCTTTGCCATTTTAAGGCATTTTGCTTGCTTAAGGCACTCAGGATTGAACCCAGGATCTTACAGAGAACTGCACCTCTGGACCCATTTTTGACGGAATTAACATTTAATTCACAAATGATGATCTACTAAGATCAAAGATGACTTTACTCTGGCTTCTTTTTCTCTTTTCTTTCTTTCTTTTTTTTTTTTTTTTGGTCATTTAATAGGGATTTCTAAACTGCACTTTGGTGCTGTAACATCTGTAAATCTCAGCATTATGTCTCACATAGAGTTTTGGTCTTTGTTGCTTCATAAGTAATTTTGGCAAAAGGTTGGAAAACTCTATCAGGGGCTTCCAGTTATATGACATTTTGTGTCAGAGTTTCTGAAAGTATTTTATGTGGCACCTCATGTTACAACTGTTTAGAAAATTCCCTTGGAACAGCATGTATTTTGATTTATGTAAGAAACCAATTTTATATCCTTTTAAATGAGTCTTCACAGTCTTCCTAATTGTACATTTCTATGACCCTATGTGGGGTTTTTTTTTTTTTTAAGACAAAGTCTCACTATGTATTTGTGGCTGGTATTGAATTCACTACGTAGCCCAGGAAAATCTTGAATTCATGGCGATCCTCCTGCTTCAGCCTATAGAATGCTGGGATTCCAAGTGTGAGCCACCATGTGTGCTTGGCTTTATTTTGGAAATTATTTTGATAGTTACCTGTACACATGACTTTCACATATGGTATGCCTTCTTTTTTTACTCTTGTTGACATTGTGATGTAGTGATTTCAGGTTCATTCTATATTTTATTTCTAATTAAAGTGTTAAGGAGGCATGGTACTACAAAGTAAGTATTTTATCCTTCAGTGTTTGCCTAAGGGTATCCCACTTTGCATTTTTTGTGGGGGGGACAAATACTAACTGCAATGCAAAATTTCTTTCATTTCCTGCCAAAGTTTAGATTCTATTTTTGCCAAAGTAGAGGAAAAGCATATTATACAGGGTATGCCTCTCTGACTGTCAGTTCTGCTGCCAGTTTTACATTAGCACCATAGAGCTGTGACAGCAGATGGACTTCCCAAGTTAGCACTTGGAATCAAAAGGTGTTTAGAGGGCCGTGGTGGTAAATGTAATTCCTTAACAAAAAAATTATAAAGAAGGGGGGGAACCCAAAGTAACCTATTATGCAAGCAGTGCAACTTCACAACACATTCAAATCCTTCGGCAAGTACTGTATAGTGTTTCAGAAACTGATTGCTTATTAGTCACCTTCCTGTGGCATATTGTGGCTCACAGTTTCAGTGGAGTGAGTCTATGATATCCTGGCCTTGAGCAGAAATGGCATGGCAGAATGAGGTGGCGCAGGAGGCTGTTCACAGCATAGTAGTCAGAAAGCAGAGACGAGAGGAAGAGAGAAGACAACACATCCTTCCAAGGCTGGTCCTTAGTGCCCTTCCTTATAGGCCTAACCTGCGAATGTGAGAGCTTCAGAACCCATTTAGATGGATAGCACAAGAGTTACCATGAGTCTGCCTCTTAATACAACAGTCAGTTCCAACAGCTCCTGCTGGGATTTGCCCAAGGTGATA
Source organism: Thryonomys swinderianus (assembly GCA_004025085.1). Lineage (NCBI taxonomy): Eukaryota > Metazoa > Chordata > Mammalia > Rodentia > Thryonomyidae > Thryonomys > Thryonomys swinderianus. The sequence continues at coordinate 10,491 of PVIC010014596.1, read as the reverse complement.
GCCACGTACCAGGTGTAAGAAAACCTTTCTTTGTCTTGGTGTGAACTGTAAAGGCAGATTTTTTTTTTCTTCCAACTTCATTGCATGCTGCATCTCAATATACTTTCTGATTCATTCAGCTCCTTCTAAACTAAGTTTTGGGATGCCCTAGAGCTTAATCATCAGACTTCTTTGCTTTCCTAGTTGATCTCATTATCTATGTGAATTTAAAACTTTTTATATGCTTATGACTCTTCAATTTGAAAATTTTGGAGGTTTAATCTGAGTCTCTTATATGAGCTACAGATTGATACTGTCAAAATGGCTATGAATGCTTACTTTCAGGCCGAAAACTATTCATCATTTCAAATGTATCAGTCTGAAAGTTCTATTTTCTCTAAAATTTCTCATTTTAGTACTACAAGAGAACTTGATACTATAAGCTTGAAAGAGTGATAAAGCTCTAAGTTCAAGTTTCTATGTTGTCCACAATTTTCTATAATCTTAGTTTCTGAATGTTTTTAACTTCTTATAAGCTTCTTGAGAATTCAGTATGTCTTTTAACACGACTTTACTACTGTTTATTAGGAATTAAAAGAGCATGCTGTCTTTATTTTATAAAATTTGAAAGGGCAGTTATTTAAAAAATGCATAATAAAGGGCTTTCCGGTTTTCTCTCTGACAGGCAGACTGGAAGCTATCACTCTCACCTTCACAACAACAGAAAAGCTGAATAAACTAAAACTCAACAACTCCTCTTAGATACAGCAGATAATTGAGCTCAAAGGGCAAACTAATTCTGTGAAAACTGAAGAGACAGGCAAATAAAGAGAGTAGCAAATTACCAAGAGCAGAAACTGCCCGAGCAAATAACTAGTAAGCAAACTATTAGGAACACTTAAAAGGTAATTAAAGAATCGCTGGAGGCTGAGTGTGCACAGCTTGAGAGTTCAAAACTCCATGAGTCCCCATATTTTTACAAGGTTTACCTCCAGGGATCCCTCCAGGTTTTACAGTGAAGAAAAAAAAAAAAAAAGGAAAAAATCTCCATGGGTTTTAGACAGGGAGTGGAAAAAATAGCCACTTTAAAATATGCCCAGTATTTTGTTTTCTGTTAGAAAGAAGCCTGCCTTCAGGAGAAACTACTCTTGTAGAGCTATGTCTTATGGACTGAAAGGACAATTCGACAACTCTAGACCCATCAAGCCATCTGAACTCACATGAGAGAAGAAAAAAAAATCCGTAGGAAATTCTGTAGAGAATCTCAAGACAGAATTTCACACACCGAGAAAAACAAAAGGGAATTAATCTATAAAATTAGTGAACATGTAACCTGCCCAATATTTTATGATGTCACAAATGAGCAACCGGAAAATAACATTGTTCACATAACTGAGGGATCAACTAGTCACTATGTATTTAGTTTACATTTCTAAGGAAAGTCAGAGTAAACAGGGAAGAAAATACAAGGGTACTGGAGGAATTTGAATCCTCTGACACAGAAAAGAAAACATTAAATGGAACCTGACTCCTAGGCAGACAAATATCTCATATTAAAGTGTATAGGGTTCACTTCCCATGTTCTGACACATTATGTCTGACTTTTAGTTTGTAAAAAAAAAAAATGGCAAAGCCTGCTAAAGAGTCAAGAGAGTAGTAAGATAAAGGAACAAAGCAAATGTAAGTCCCAGACTCACAGATGGTAGATATTTTAAATGTATCAGAAAATTTAGACCAATACATTCAGAATGCTCAAAGAAAAAGTAGTCAGTGTGGAGGAACAGATGGGTACCGAGGGGGGGGGGGATGAAAACAAAAAGAATAAAAAAGAAATATTATAATTCAAAAATGCATCTAGCAAAAATAATGTAAGAAAATTGGCCCATCACTACCGTGAACACAGCTGAGAAAAAAATCCGTGACACTGAAGATTATGTCAGTGGAAATTTCCAAGTTTGAAATACAAAAGGAAAACAGAATGGGAAAATTTACAAGATCATTCAAGATTCTATGCCAACTATAAAATGTCTTATATGCAATATTAGTGACAGATGAAAAATACAAAATTACTCAGAAAAGGTAATGACTAAGAATTTTCCAAAATTAATGATAGCAAAAGAAAATGAAAGCAAAAGAAAACTCTTGTTTCTCTATTAACTTATAGTTAGGTACTTGTTCAACATGATAGTAAAAATGTCTTCTTGTTAATGATTTTTTTTTTTTTTTGGAGATGGGTCTCGCTTTGTAGTTCAGGCTGGCCCTGAGCTCACTATGTAGCCCAGGCAAGCCTGGAACTCAGCAATCCTCCTGTCTCTGCCTCCCGAGTGCTGGGATGACAGGCGTGAGCCACCACGCCCAGCACTGTATGTGGTTACTGGGATGGAACTCAGGACCTTGTGCTTGCGAGACAGGCGCTGGAACCACTGAGCTAAATCTCCGGCCCTTGTTAATAATTTATAGATGAGTGAAATCAACTGCTGCAATGTTGAAATGCAGAGGGAGAGTGAGAAAAATCGGTAAGAGCCTGCTACAAAGTATCTGAACTACTAGTGAAGCACTATAGTATTACTTCAGTGTAACTTTATTAGTTGTAAATTTATATTATCTTCTGGAAATGCTACATTTTTTATAAAAATATAAAATTGGTAGAGTAAAAGAGAAAAGAAAGTAAAATTATATAAAATATTCAAGCTAAGCAAAAAAATAAAGCACAGGAAAACAGGGATACTTAAAAATGAAGTACAGCACCAAATAGAAGGCAGTAATAAATACGATAAATATTAATCTAAAAATACCAATATTTAAGTATGTTGAAACATTAAAAAATTAAGACTGATCCAATGTTAGAACAAAATTCACCGTTTTGCATAAAAAAGTCATTTTAAATTGAAAGAATAGAATGAACTACTGTAAAAAAATAAAGTAGATCATGTTAAAACATCAAAGATACTAAAGTAGAAACATTAATTTCAGAGAAAGCAAACTATAAAATGAATCAATTATCAGGGATTGATGATGTTATTCTATATAAATACTATACTTTATATATATATTCATACACACACACACACACACACACACACAAAATCCTATGTCAATATCAAAATACGAATTGTTTAAGAGGTCAGTTCCTCAACAAGACACAAGAGTCTGCAGACTGTATTTGTGGACAGAACATCAAGGAGAAATAAATAAATCACTGTTACAGTTGGAAACTACAACATGTCTCTCATCAGTAATGAACTGGTTCTGCTTGGGAAAATAACTAAGGCTGTAGTTCAACTGAACCAACTAAAGCTGTATAGTTGAACTGAGTCGAAGCATCAATCAATTGGATCTCATTTTCTTTTATACAATAACTCACTCAACAATAGCAGATCACACATTATTCTCAAGACCAGGTGAACTATTCAGTAAGATAATAAATGACTCTGAGCCCCAAGACAGATTCTAATACATTCAGAAGAATATGAGCCACAGAAATTATGCTCCCATATTATTTTGAATTGAGTAAGAAATCAAAAATAGAAAGATAGCTAGAAAACTTCTCCATTCATATATATTAGGTAATATAATTCTAAATAATATGTGGGTCAAAGATATCTCAAGAAAACTTTTAAGATATATTGGACTAAATGAAAATTTTAAAACAATATATTAAAATTTGGGAGGTAGATTAATAATAGTGTCTAGTAGTACTTCATTGCACTGACTGCATATAAATATTAGAAAGATCTAAAATCAATACTCTAAGCTTTTGTCTAGAGTAACAGAGAAGAGCAGTAAAATACTAAAAGTAGAAAAAAAAGTAAATAATAGGGAAAATATCAATGAATAAGAAATCAGAATACCAGCAGAGAAATCTAATAATGTAATACAATTTGAAATCAGAAAATATGACACTTTCAACTTTGTCCTTATTTGTCAAAACTGTTTTGACAATTTAAGGTTTGGTTTCATACATATTTTAGGATTTTTTTTCAATATCTATGGAGCATGTCATTGGAATTTTGGTAGGGACTGTGTTGAATCTGTACATCATTTTTGGAAACTGTATATTTTAATTCTAATCCATAGGCATGGGCTATCTCTCATTTATTTGTTTTATTTTTAAAATTTTTTTTTTCTGGTACCAGGAATTAACTGTAAACCTTATGCTTTCAAGGCAGGCACAATGACACTAAGCTAAAGCTCCAAGTTGTAATGGTATTTTATGGTATTCACTCTAAAGAACTTATTTTGGTTAAATTTATTCTGAAGTGTTTTCTCTAATGTTAAGTTGCTGTAAATGAAGTCTGTTATTTCTTCATGAAATAGTTGAAATTTGGCTGTAATCACAGCACTCGGGAGGCAGAGGAAGGAGGATTGCTGAGTTCAAGGCTTGCCTGGGCTCCATAGTGAGCTCAGGGCCAGCCTGAACTACAAAGTGAGACCTTGTCTCAAAAAAAAAAAAAAAAAAAAGATAATTTCATCTACAAATAGTGCTAAATTCTCTTTGAATTTAGATTTTTTTTCCTTTTTCTTGTCTAATTGCTCTGTCTAGGATTTCCAAATGCACCCTCATCCACTTTATTCACCAGATCTGGTACCCTTGATCCTTTCCCAGGGTCAAATGTCCATGAAAATAAAATAAGTTGAATTGATTCAGGACATCAACGGAGGACTCACAATTGAAGACACTCATGAAAACGATTCTGAACCTTTGTCTTGCTATAGTACATATTTTTAATGCGGACTCACCATATTTTTCAATAACACCTAATATGTTTAGTTTCTTAAAGAGATTTCAGCAGAGGCTATAATTCAGTCTAGAAAAAAAATTAAGCTAACAAATTAAACTTTTCCTAGATATTAATGGGTTGTGAATTTGTTTTAATTTCCAAGGAAAGAAATCCAGGTGCCATGGTGAACAGGTCAATTAATATTCAACAGTTGCTAAGCGAGATGTTTATTTGGATTCTACATAGTAGAAAGTATTCAAAATATAATAAAGTGATATGAACAGAGCAGCTTATGGTAATGCTTTTAATTATTGTGTCAATTTTTAGATATTTCTTTTTTATGACAGTTTTGTTAACTGTATATCCACCAAATATATATTTAGAACCTAATTATGTACATAATTGGAGAAAATAGTCACAAATATTCCATAAAGAGGCAGTTTTTGAGTCACATCTTGAAGAGTAAAGAGCAAATACTAAACAAATTATGACATTAAAAATATTCAAGGAAGAAACTATAAACAAACTCTTCAAAATTAAAAGCAAATTGTTATACTTGGAAGGCGAAAAATCTCAATAGATTCACTCATTTTTTTATTTAAAAAGTAAATACATCCAGATGACAGATTTCTCAACTGTCAAGCCAGAGAGGATTATGAACTGCATGGAAAAAAATAAAAATAAATTTTAAGGTTCATTAACCCTCAGACATTTTCCTAAGCTTATAACATAGTCTCACCAAAAATCCGTGCCTTAGTTATGGTAATCTATTTATAAAATTATAAATAATTAGGAAAGAGAAATGGTTGTTTGTTCAGTGCTCAGAACAGTTTATAATTACTATTATTCCAGAAATGACACTGTCAGGCATTACAGGATCTGATCACTGAAAATGGATATCGAAAAATTAATAAGACTTGTGCGTTTGGCAAGAATCCCTTGAGAATTGTGTAAAGCTTACTTTAATAGCCTTATGGAAGAAAACTAATGGTTCACAAGTAGATTCATTCCGCAGAAGCACATGCACTTTCACTATATTTTTTATTTGCATTTATTTTCATCTTTACTTGATATGTTTTTAAGTAATGAGATATTTTCTCTAAATTTTTTATATTTATGTCATCTTCATAATTTCTATGCTATTTATATACTCATTCACCTTTATGCTGTGTTTTAGCAGTAACTCATTCATCTTTTTCTTATTCAGTCTTATTTTATTTTGTCTTGTATTTTTTATCAGTGCTTTATAGAATATATCATAATCATCTATGATGGTTTTAGTTTTTAGATTTTTTTTTTAGAAAACTAATTTCTACTTGCATTTTTCTTTGGTTAGAAAAAGAACCTAACAGGTATAACTTATTTGAATAATTAGAGGTTTTTCTAATGGATAAATATATGATCATTTTTAAATGATTTTATGTGCCACACTTATATACTCTATAATTTTAACTTACAGTATTCTAAATATAATAATTATGTCCTGTTTTGTATATTTTTCAAAGCTTTAATATCCACTCTCTCTGTGTTGGATACATTTATTACAGCTAAGCTTAGGCTAATGTTGGTCATTTAAATTTTGCACTTTTTATTTTAAATAAAATCTAAACCATTATGACATATCCTTATTAAATTCCATAAACCTTTGAACGTAAATTTTATATTCTTTCACTTTAATGTAGTTAACAAATTGATGTTTTCCTCAATACATCCTCTCTTAATTTTCAAATCCTTATGTTTACATGTTTGTTATATAAAGTACTTAGTGCGATTTTATTGCATGTTACTTCAAAAATAATATCTCTAGCTTTCAAAATATAGTCATTTTTCTTGTATCTAATAACTGACATACATTTAAACAGAGCATCTTACTGTTGTTTGATAATAGACCAGACTACTATCTTTTTATCTCTTTTTCTTGCTTCTTCTTCCTGATTATCTTTACTATGCAGTGGAATATCTGTCTTTAGGTGTAATATACCTGAAGAATATAAATATTTATATGAAGTTAAGAAATCAAGTAGACAGTAAAGCCAGACACAGCTACACAAAGAGGAAAGCATTAAGAAAAGTATGGGTAACAGATGAGGCCCCCAACTTACTGGAGGAAGAATGTCTATGGATGCTGGATGCCCAGGCCTGACCTGCAAGGGTTGCTGGGTTGATACTGCAGCAAGCTCACCAACCATTCATGAGATGGAAAGTTCCACTTAAAATATAGCTCTGGGCTGGGTATATAGCTCAGTGGAATCATGCCTACCTTGGCAAGCACAAGGTCCTGGGTTCAATCCCCGTACCTTCCAAATAAATAAATCATAAAATTATAGCTCTAACAAAGAGAGGCAGTTGCAATTTATATTTATCAATTTGAAACATAATAGAATATTAGAGTGGGTTGACAAGAACTCCCATCTGGTCAACAATCTTAACTCTCATCTGTGATCAGTTTTAATTGAAAGTGTGATGAATCACACCCTGAATGAAATATGTATAATTTTCTTAAATAAAAATCATGGGCTTAAATGCTAGAAAAAAAAAGATACATGAGAAATTCTCATGAATTCATTAGTAATATATTTGAAAAAGGAAATAAAGAGTCAAGGTTTGGTAGACACTAGGGAAAGTTAGAAATTTTCCAGAGAAATGGAAAAAGATTACAGAAAATTCTCTTGTTATTTAATAGGGAGACTTTCCACAGCCAACTACTTAAAAAATCTTTTTGTAGTTTTGTTTCCAGGATCTCTAACATCATAGCAATAGCACTAGGGAAATAAAATATAATATTAACTAAGATAAAACTATATTGTTCTGTTTTAATCATAAGTAGAAATAAAGGTTTTTATTTTATACTTGTATTACAGCCAATAATGAACGGATTATTTTATCTTGCTCTCTGAAGTGTTTTTCAAAAGTTACAATTCACATTAAAAATAATCATCCTGATGTACACTTGCAGTTAACATGATAAAGGTGGTTGCAAGAAGTTAAATGTAACTACAACTGGAATAATTTTGTTATGATCAATGTTATTTTCTTAAATGTTGAAATGGTGAGGTCAATGTTAAGAAAATGTACTGTTTCTTTGGCCTGTCATCCTAGCCACACTCAGAGTGAATGGCATTTGGCCTAAGCAGCCCTTTCTTTCCACGTAGTGATGAATTTTCGGCACAATAGGCAAATGGAAACCTTTCTTTTCCTAATAGAACCATTTACTAAAATCCCACCATGGTGTGAAAAGAGACAGCCCTCCAGCTTCCTATTTCCTTTAACTAATATTCCAGAGGAAAACACATTTCCTGCCCTCCCAAGTCCAGTAAGAAGACAAGGAGACAAGAATAGGTGCCCAGAGTTTGAACCAGGAGCTGAGGAGTCTTACAGGAGAGAAGTAGCTGAAGGTTATTGGTAAGGAAACGGTACAAATTCGCCTGTGTTCCAGGTTTAGAAACAATAATACATTGTAGTAGCTCTTCTCATTTGCATTTCTTGTTACATTTTTTAAAAGTTGTTTTCCAAATTTAGGTTTAGCCTACTGTGGAGATATTTGATTTTATAACAAATTCATAGTTAAAGCTGACCTAAGATCTCTTCCTCTCTCAACTTTTTCTTCTTACTCTGTATCATTGTCTTACTTTATTTTCACATTCTTTCACTCTTTTTCTATTTCTTTTCTTATTTTTAGCTCTTCTGTCACTCTTTTCTCCTTTTTCATGATATGTCTTTTTTCCCAAAATGGTAACATGTGCACACATTCATCATATCATGCATAATTAATTATTAGTGTCATTAAGCAATTAAATCATTTAGATGCTTCCTGAGGGGAAAAACTCAATGCAACTGTACGGAGTCGACTGGGAGAGTCAACAGCACCAGCCATCCCGTGGTCTGAAGTTTGGATCAGAACTGCATCTCGGTCAAGCGTGGCTAAGGACTTGGGCTATAAAATTGTGTAGAAGCTTCTGTGTCACCTCTGAATCACAGCCTGAGAGCAGTGCGGCGGGCGCCCCCTGCTGTCCTCCCTGCACACAGGCTCAGAATCATGCCCCCAAGTGGAGCAGAGGGTCTGTGAGCCCAGCCGCCTACATGGAGCAAAAACCCTTGCAAGCTTGAAATGGACAAGGAGTTATAAGGAAGAAATACGAATGTGTTTTGTTAAAAAAACCTCAGATTTCCTAGCGGTTTTGAACAGTTTCACAAATTACCTATTTTTGAAATGTTTCTAAAGTGTAAAACTACATCAACCATGATGAGGAATTTCGAGCGTGTTCTGAAATTAATTCCAAACAGGAGGTGCTAACAGTAACCAAAAAACTGAAACCAAACAAGTCAGATATGCCAAAGATGGACATGAAGTCTCCTCATACCGGCAGTTTCTGTTTCCATAGTTTCATTCACCTGTATTTAACTACCTTGCAATAACTTTTAGTGGAACGTTCAGAAACACTACAACTCTTAGATTTCAAATTCCATGGCATTGGAATAGCACTGTGAAAGCCATGCTGTCAGACTCCCCTAGACCAGCACACGGGTCATCCCCTTGGGGCAGCGTATCCACACTGGATGCTACCCGCCTGTTAATCACCCATTCATCTCAGTTATCAGGTGGCCTGTTGGGGTGTCAAAGTGCTTACCGTTAAGTAACTCTTTTTTTTTTTTTAGTTTATTTTTATCTTTATTGGTACGTTGCATATACACATCACAATCACACTCAAGATTGGGAATTTGTACCTGTATATGACACGACTTAATTCTCATTTTTTCCCATTCCCCTACCCACTCCACAATCCCTAACCCCCTATCCCGTTAGGTAACTCTTAGGTAGAAGCATAGAACTGTCCCATTCATCAATGTGCAGACATTGATCGCCTCATGTCTGCACAGAAAGAAGACAGCTGAGGACAACAGAAGATATTTTCAAAGGAAGGGCTATGTTCATAGTTTTTGTTATAATACATTCTTAAAATTATTCTGCTCATTATTGGTTTTTATTGCTGTTAATCTCTTATTGTACCTATTGTTAATCTTTTATTGTGTCTATGTTAAAAGTTGTCATAGATATGTGTATACAAGAAAAAAAGCATAATTTGTACAGAATGAATACGGTTCATAATACACAAAGTTACAAATAAAGGAGGAATATTGTATTTCAAAACATTCCTTCTACCTAAATTATCTTTTACATAAATAATTTAATAGGCAATTCCATTATTTCTAGTGAATCTACTTTTAAGGATTCTGAGTTTCATTCTAAACTACATAATAAAAGAAAATCATTGAATTGCAAATGGACATGTATAAAATTTTATAATGAATAATTTACATTAAAGGTCTTCATTTTGAAATTTGTTTGGTATAAATCTCAATGCCAATCTAAAAGTACTTTGGAAAAGATATTTTCAGAACCTGAGTACAGTCATTTTTTGAAAAGAAAATGAAACGCCTTTAAAGGCTTAATAAAGTCTTACAAGTGCAGATCTAGGCACTGAATGGCTTGAAAGTATTTGGGTTTTTTTGATGTAGTAGAACATTTAATTTGTTTTCATTATTTATTGATGATAAATGACTGTATTGCCCTAAAATTCATTGGTCATTTATTTATTTATTTATTTTTTGCTTTTTGAGACAGGGTCTCGCTTTGTAGTTCAGGCTGGCCCTGAGCTCACTATGGTGCCCAGGCAAGCCACCGCGAACTCAGCAATCCTCCTGTCTCTGCCTCCCGAGGGCTGGGATGACAGGCGTGAGCCACCACGTCCGGCATCGTGGTATGCGGTGTCGATTGTCGGTGGGCGTGAGT